>CAJVQA010001799.1:0-24067 GCA_910591915.1 Cetraspora pellucida
TGATTATGCATTATGAGCAATTTAGAATAATTATTTCTTCAATCAGTAGTTATCTTATTTTACTAATACTCTAATATCTAATATGTCTCTTTTCTTTAGATATACTGTAGTAAATTCAAACTACTAATTTAATTGTAAAGGTTCTTCATAATTGTTAAATGATTATGTGTTATAAAACTAGTTCTCAATTTGCCAATATGAACAAAATTTTGATAATTAAATCAATTTAATTTTATAGGTCAAATTAATGTAAATTGAATTTTATTAACTTATTTTATTATATTAAAATTTAACAGTTAGAATTTATATCAAATTTTGAACTAATTTTGTTAAAATTTGATAGTTGAATTTTAATAATTATTATTAATACACAATTCAACAATTAATACAAATTGTCAAAAATTTTAACATATTTTAATGCATAATTCAACAACTATCATATAACTCAATTAAAACATTTATCTATAATTCAATAACAATAATAATAATAATAACTTGAAATTAAAAAATTTAACTTATTAAATGCCACAATTTGACAACTATTATCTGACTTGAATTAAAAAATTTAACATATAATGGCTCGAGCACTGAAAATTTAACATGTCAAATAGCATTATTCGAATACAAACAGTGCTGAATATCTATTATTCACATGATTTATATTTAGCAAATAATTGGCATAATGACAGATATTAATTAAAAAGCATAAAACTATTAACTCTTTGTTGTTTCTGCATAATGTTTTAAATATCAAGATAATAGTTAGATGAATTATAGATGAATGATTGGTGTAAAAATAGTTAAATATTAATCAAAAGATATAAAACAATTAATTAACTTATGCTAGTTTTTGAATAATATTTTAAAAATTATGATAATAGTTAGATTGAATAAATAAATGTCAAATATAAAATTAAGTAAATTATTACTTGTCAAAAAATTACTGATTGCTAATGATAGTGTTATATATTGTTTTAATTTTATATTATAGTTTAGATGTGACAAGTCATTTTTTATATGATTAGTTATTATGATTAACTATAATATTATACATGGTTTTTAAAGTTATGTTAATTCAAAATAACATAAATCAATACCAATAAAAATTTTCTTAAAAAAAATATCAATATTAGCATAATTAAATTTAACATATTATTCTAATTGATATAATTTTTAAAATAATATATGAATTGTGAATTGTAAATTATGAATTATGAATTAACATATAACAATTATACTGATTATGATATAATACTCATCATATTTTGATTTCAGAACATGAATTCAAAAACAATGTATGCTATTTTTTAATTAGTTATTTAAGTGATCAGAATTTAAAAATTTTTATAAATATATCCAATTCAAACTGTTTCTTTTTGAAGAACTTTACTTCTCTAAATTTTTCTTAGATTTTTATTTAAAAATTTTATTTTTTTTTTACTATGATTAGAACAAGACATACCCAACAAATATCACAACCTTCTAGATTTGCAATCCAACTATTCACTACTTTTTCAACTCAAAATCCACTACTCCTTTGACCCAACCATCTACTACTTCTTCAATCCAACCATTCACCACTTATACAATTCAACTATCTACCACTACTTTGACCAGACTATCAACCACTTTGACCCAACAATACATTAATCACTTTGATCTAACAATCTACTACTATTTTGACCAGACTATTTACTACTTCAACCAAACCATCTACTACTTCAACCAGACCATCAACCACTTCAACCTAACCATCAACCATCTCTTTGACTCAACTATTCACTATTTTAACTGTATTATCTACTATTTTGACCCAACTATCCACTATTTTGACCCAGCCAGCTGTTATTATTTTTTCTCAAAAAACTGCTACTTCTCCTGTTATTTCTATTATTCTTTTATCTTGTTCAATACTAAGATCCAAAAGTAGTAGAAGCAGAAATGAAAATAGTAAATAAGTAAAATCTTTATCGAATTATGAATTATTAGATAGAAATAAAAGACTTGAGAATGATAAATTTTTATTTATTATAAAAAAAAAGGAACATGCTGATTTGTAACTTATTTACTAATTTTTTTCTTTTTTTACTTGAATGGTGATGAATTTATGTTAATTTATAACTAATATTTTATTTACTAATTTTTTCTTACTTTTTTGTTTAAATAGTAATGAATTTATACTGATTTATAACTAATATTTTATTTACTAATTCTTTTTTACTTAACTAAATATATGTCGATATTTATAATTATTATTTTTCTTCTTTTCTTGAATGACTACCAAATATATATCAATTTATAACTGATATTTATTATATTTTATTTTTTTCTTTTTGTTGCTTTTTTTATTTAAATGGTGATCGAATTCATACTGATTTATAACTAATATTTATTATTATTTTTTTTATTTAAATATAATCAAATTAATGATGACCGAATTCATGATGATTTATAACTAATATTTATTTTATTATTTTTTTATTTAAATGGTGGCCGAATTTATACTGATTTATAACTAATATTTAATTTTTTTTTCTTTTTCCTTCGATTTGCAACTATTTCTTTTTTTTTAGAAAATCATTTACTATGAACTGAAATTGATGATTTACATGAGATCCAGAGAGACCATGACCATAAAATAATGCGTTTAGAGAATACAACTGAAGCATTACAAAACTCCTATTCTATATTAGCTGATGATATTAGTGTATTGCAAGTTTTAAGCCATCATGTATCAATGACACAGAAGCAGGCCGAGTGAAAAGAAGAAAATAGTGCTGAAATTTTATCAACCGCACAAAGAAGGCCTGCTCTTGTAAAGAGTATAGAGGAAACAGCAAGACAGCATGGTTTCAAAAATAATAAGGCTAGAAGAAAGGCACTTTGAGTATATATTTAAATATTTTCAACATATTTTTACTTATTTTTTTAAATCAAACCTAATTTTATTAATATTCGACATATATTTATTTATTTTATTTTTGTTTTTTTTTAATCAAACCTAATTTTATTATTAATAGCATAAACTTTTTGTGATTTTCAAAGAAAGAGATAGGAAATTTGGTCTTAATATCGATGAGACATGACAGGAACAAAGTGACTGCTTGTTTGAAACTATGATCTCTACACTATATGATCTTCTTGCTAAAAGATTTGGCACCGATCAGACTGAGTTGGCTGACATATTGAAGCAGCATCTCAAATCAAAATGTAATACTAGATCTTTATGTCGAAATAGATCCCAAAGCATGCACTTTGATGAATGCATGCATAAAAATTACTAAAAAACTGATATATAAATTTTTTCTTTATATATATTATGACTTAAAATCGACCTAAATTCCTAGCTGAATTTAGGTTGATTTTAAGTCATAATTTACTAAATTTTAGTTTTCAAAATTTATTTAAATTTTTTGATTTAATTTTACAGAAAATGTCTCGACGGGCTGCGGCATTCAAGTATCTTTATAGAAAGAAGGACAAGCAGATTTCTGATTATAACACAGAGAAAGTGATACAATTATTAACAAATAATAATGTCTATTTACCTGAATCAACAGATGCTGATCAAGAAAAGGATGAGAAAGATCATATGTATATTAATGTTTATGGCTTGTCTTAGAAGTCAAAAAAGTTAAATTTATTTTGTTGGTATTATACTAGTAAAAATTCGATGATTGATATTTGGTATGTCAAATGATATACATAGCATATCATTTGACATACTCAAAATCAATCGAATATATAACAAAATTCAATATTTCAAATCTTAATTTATTAATTACATAAAATTTTGATATTTTTTAATTTAATAGTTAATTAACTTATTACATAACATCCTTGATATGACTATGAAACCTAATTTTAGATGTTCCTATTGACCATCATATACACTGATAGCACCCTGGCCTAATAATGTTCCTAATTGGGTAGTAAATAAAAATGAAGATGACGAAAGTAATTATAGTGATAAGAATGAGGATAAGAGTGAAAAAGAAGAGGAGGAAGAAGAGGAAAAAGAAGAAGAGAAAAGTAGCAGTGAAAAAAGAGGCTATAAAAGTGAAGATAGTAACGATAGTAAAGATACACAGATGCATAAAAAAAGGATCAGTAAAAGACTGGCTCCTGATTCTATAGAGGAACGACAAAGGAAATGAAGGGTTTAATCTTTTTTTGGAAAAATCTTTTTTATATAAATTTTGTATCTATTTTTTTATTTTATTTTGCTAATAAAAATATATAATTAGTAGCAAGTTTCGAATGCTTTTAATAAACCAGTTTTAATTATATATATAGTAATATATATTCAGTATAAATTTTGCTTTTAAAATTTAACACCCAAATTCTAAATGAATTAAGATTCACTCAGAATTCAGGTGTTGAATTTTCATATTTGAGCCGAAAGTTATTAGTAATCAACTACTGATTATAAGTCGATTTATTATATTATTTGACCACTGATTAAAATAGCTGATTCGGTCTGAACTCAACTGTCAATTAATTAGCCAAATTTATACTGAATATTTTTAGCAATCAACTGTTAATTAGCTACTGATTTTGACTTGTCATTCAGTATAAAATCAGCCAATAATCGACAGTCGAGTTCAGGCTGAATCAGCCATTTTAATTAGTGGTTGATTTTCTTATATTTGACTAGTGAGTATACTATAGATATCATTTTCTTGTTCTTGATTTAATGCAGTATCATTTAAATTTGAAGCTATAGTATTTATTAACTTTTTTTTTTGTTATATAAATTGATAACACTATTTATTTACTTCTTTTTTAGTTTTTGTTTCTATTACTAATGTAAAAATAGTTTGTAATAATCTATAACTTTTACTATAATATATATAATCTTGAATAAAGTTTTTATTAGGCTTTTTAAATTCTGAAGCTTTATGTATAAAAATAATTATTCAAATTGGTTGGTTAATATAGTTTGATTAAGTTGGCTTAGTGAATTAGGCCTATTAAGAGCATTATTATGTAATTAAATTGCTGAAATATTATTGAATATATCTTCTAGTTTATTAAAATAAGCATCTTTATATCATCACTGTATTATTAATAATATATGAAAAATGGTCATATTTGATTTTATAAGAACAGCAAAGTAATGCCTGCATACAATTTCACAGCTAACTGGCCAGGTACATGTATATAAAAATGAACCATTCTTAAGTAAAATAATGTAGTACATATTTCCAAAACTCACAATTCTAACAACATGCCAAGCTTCTTAAATTTTATTATATGATACATTACTCAAAATAGAGTTAATATAGGGTGTGGCGACTTAGTAAAGTGGATAGGTTGTCAACCCTTAAGTGGCAGGTCTAAGATTCAATTTCCATAAATAACGAATTTTGAAAATTATACCTGTATTATGATAACTGTCTTTTGCCAATCAGTTGGGTTTTGGGCATCTGTAATCTTAGGTACACCAAGTCGGGTCCCACCTGACATTGAGAGCTTGAAGCATTTATGTAAAGTGTAATGTTATATGGTACATGTACATAGAGGAATGTAAAACCAATATCATATAAGGCTTCAGGCAAACCTATGAAAAAACCACCAAGTGTAGAAGGCTAAGAAACTGAAGAAACAGAACCTCACTTGAAAATCCCGAGTAAAAAGATAGCACAAACCTTTGATGATGCTATTGAACTGATGAAAGCCTATAAAACATCTTCATAGGAACTGTTAGATAAAACGGATAACAAAAATGTATATAGGAGCATATAACCAACCAGGTTGTCAGAATCGCCAGAGAAAAAGAATATATAAGTATATCATACTGAGCCATCTGGATTGGAAGTCTGAGAAGTCAGTTAGTTCTAAGTTGTGGCTAGTAGAGGATGATGATGAAGAAGTCAGAAAAATAGGTACTAGGGTTTGGATAAACTTTACAAGGGTAATAGCAGTTTAAGGGGTAATACTGACTGCAAGTGTTAGTCTTGGCCATAGTATCAAATCAGGTTAGCAGTAAAAAGAAAATACAGCACACTCTGGTAGGTTTACCTTGAGAATAAAAATAGTCTAAGAATTATAGTCCTATGGTCGAATGCAAATAGATCTGGGTCTGTAATCTGGTAAAATTAATACTAGGGTTAGATCAGAGGGTTTAAATAGAACATCTAAGCAGAGATGTTAGGTACAGCAACTGGTGGAGAACCCTCAGGTGAACTCCTTAAATAGGTAATATAGAAAGGTTATACATATAGCCAGTTGTACACTCATCTAATAGTTCATTATAGATATGTTTATATAAAACATGTACCTGCTATAAGTATTAATAAAAAGCTTAAACCAAAGAGGTTATCTTAATACTGAAAAAAAAAAATTATGTTTATAATTAATTGCAATTGTAAGTTTTAATATAAATAAAGAGATTTAAACAATTTTTAAACAAATTCATTTATCCAAATATGTGCAAAACAAAAGCATTAATAAACAAAATAAATTCTGTAATGAAAAGAGTAATCAAAACAAAATTATCTATATGTCCAAATATAAAACTAAAAGTTTTTGTCTGGGACTATTTTTGAAAGAAGAGTATTACTTTTACTTGTAAAATTATATTAGATAATGGAAAAGAATATAATATCTTATATAAAAATAGTTTAACAACTTTAAATTTAATTAACCATTTACCTATAAGTATAGGATATTTAAGAATAATGCTAATCGATCTAGTAATATAATTATGAATCAATTTATTAGAACTGAAAGTAAATATGGATTGATATAACAAAATTTAATTTCATTTATTATTGATGATTTGCAGACATTTAATATTGTTAAATATAAAAGTTTTTAAAAATTATTATATTTACTTGATAAAAACTTTGCAATTCCTTATAATAAAATAATAAAAACTAAAGTTAGCAAAGTATTTTCTTGAAGTAAATAATAACTAACAAATTTAATAGAGAATAAAAATATTACTATGTTTACAATATTGGATTTTTGAACAAGTTATTGTTATCAGAGATATATTATAATTATATGTTCTTAGATTTTTGAATTCTAAGAATTTAAAGAAGCTTTTCTTCTTTTGCAACATGTTTTATACTCTTATATAGATGAAGTTATTTCTGAAATGCTGAATAAGACTTTAATGAAATAGGATTTAAATAGTAAAATAACAGAAATTATTACTAACAATAAGTTAAATATAAAAAAAGACATCCAATTGTTAAAATTTAATAGAATTCCTAGTACAATACATGTGCACTGATTTTCTGTTGAAAGAGAATTAAACATAGCTAAGCAATTAGTTTTATATATAAAAAGATTAATAGATTTTTTTAATCATATACTGAAATATACTGAATATCTTATTACTATGCAAAAAGACTTTGGATTTCAAAAAAATTTATCAATGATTGGGAATATTTCTATATAATAAAATTTGTTATTTTATATTTGAAAAAGATTGTTTTAATTAAAAAAAATAATAATATATTTTTTCTTAGCTTCAATTAAATGAAAATGCAATTGTTCAAAAGAATAGTGAATAATTAATATATATTATACTTACTAATAATAAATGGACTTTTTTGGATAAGTTGAATGATATTTTAAGTAGTTTTGAAAAAATCATAACTTTATTAAGAAAAAATACTTATATAACTATTTTTTTAATATATTCAGCAATCTCAGCATTGATTAAGACTTTAAAATCATCTCTTTAATAATCTTATATTGAATTAGTTTCAATGAATATAAATAAATTAATGATTCTTGATACTATAAAAAAAATTATTAATAATATTAAAGATTTCATTAAAATTAAAGAAATTAATGCTAAATTAGGAATTATTCATAAAAAAATTGACATTTCAATCCCAATAATTACAACTGAAATGCTTGAAAAATTCAAAAAAAATACTTTATGATAGTATGTATAAATATTGATAATCAGTTACTGACATTAGCATGCTTGTATATTTGCTTGATCCACATTTTAAAAAACTATGTTTTGCAAACATAAGTATTATTCAAAGAACTAATGAATATTTGAAACAATTATATGAAATAGAGTATAGAGTTAGTATAGCTTCTCAACACTTAGCATTCTTGTCTAATATTCAAGAAGAAAATTTTAAAATTATTAGAATTCAAAGAAAACATAAATCAATTTTATCATATCTATATACTGCTAATAATCCAATTAATGAAATTGATGAATATTTATCTTTGGAAGAGAAGAGAAAATGAACAGATCCTTTTCAATGATAGAAATTTAAAAAAAACTGATTTCCTATATTATCACAAATTGCCTGAAAATATTTATGTGTATCAGCAACCTTGGTCTCATCTGAACACTTGTTTTCAGATGTTGGAAACAACATTACAGCAAAATGCACAAACCTTGACTCAGAATTGGTAAATGAAATGTTATTTTTAAAGAGAAATATGAATCTGCTAGATACAATATTTCCAGTTAATGAATAATTAAATGAAATACATTTGCTTTTGTAACTTGTAATTTGATATATAAAGCTTATATTGCAGTATATAAATTTTTCAAAAATTTCACCGAATAATAAAGTAAATATTTCTGCAAGAATTTATTATATTATTTTATTTTGATTTGTATAATTCACTATTTAAATTAATTTATCATTATGTAACTTGCAATTGCAAATTTATCAATGAGTTAATTTGCCTTAACTCGAATTAATCGAATAAAACTCGAATAAGTAATTCAATCGAATAATTCGAGCACTCTTCTGAGTTTAATTCGTGAGTCACGAATTGATACGAGTCCAGTCACTACTTGGATAAAGGTACAGATTCTAATCGATTAAATTCACATCTATGAAAATTTTTTCACATCAATTAAATAATTGCGTATTCGTTTGAAATGCTAATAAAAAAATACAGATAGAAATGATTTATGCCAAATGAATTAAAATAATCTACGCTACTCTTTAATATATTTCCGAACAAATTACAGCATGTTTATCATAAGTCTCATATCATTAATCGCGTTTTCCATAATTTTTCCACTCTTGATACCTGTTAATTCGATAAAATAATTAATATCATGATGATATATATATATATAATATTATATACATACAAATTGTGGGTACTCTGGATCTTTTAAAATATTCATAATCCATGCTTGAAGCTCTTCATCATCACTAGGTAATGAAAAAGAATGGTCATGTGTCTTAACGGTGTTCACAATATTAACCACCTTTTGAGAGGAATTCATATCATTTGATGAAGTGGAAGATCGTGAAGATGAATCAGGAATATTATAATCTTTGTGACTCGATTCTTGACGCGTAGTCAGTGTCACTGATTGTTCTCTTTGTGACCTTGCCATTTGTTGGTGCATTATGCCGACATTATTGAATGGTGTTTGAACTTTACTTAATATTTGGGTTTGATTTGATATTCCTAATTCATTATTATTAGCAGATGATGGCACATTCGAATCGTTCCCGAGGATAGGTTTACAACTAATATATCTCCCAATAATTCCGGCGCAAGATTCGAAATCTTCATTAGTTTTAAATCTTAACTGAAATTTGCGAGTTTCCTGAGTGGTAGTCTGTCATGTAGTTATTTGTTATTTATGTTATTATTATTATTATTTTGTTTTTTTTTTGTCGAGCAATTTATAAAAAAAAACGAAAAAAAAAATATTTTACCACTCCACTTCTATCTATTATTGAATAATTGTATCTTATTCCAATAGTAGGGCTTCTCAATAAAGCTTTTGCTTTTAAAATATTCGCGTGTCGGTAAGAAACATTCAAACATTCCTGATTTTATTATTATTATATTGATTTAATATAACAATCAAATCTTAAACCAAAAAAAAATAAAATAAAAAATATATGTACTAATAATGTATTTTGATCAGCGATAACTTTTAACATAGGTTCTCCAACTCCCGCAACAATGACACCTGCAGGAAACATATTTTCAAGAAAAACGAAAACATTTGGTCGTGATATATGAGTCCATTGATTTGAAGTTGCAGAAGTAGAGGAATATGATCTTGAATATTTTTCCAGTTCATAACGAAATGGTTCGTGTCTCTGAGAAGACATTAATGGCAACAAAAGGGAATCTATTTAAAATAGTATCGTTTCGTTTAAAAAAATTAAAAACGTTACAAATGATTGATGTATTGTACGTGCGTTGTAATGTTATTTTTTCAAGACTTGGTTATGACATAAGACAGATATCTTTAAAAAATATATCACCGATCAAATCATATAGCCAAAGTTCGGTTTTTTATAATCAATTTAACATAACTACCGAAATACCTACTTAAAATCGGATTTCTATTCAACATTGTAATTATCATCTAGCAAAAATTGACCGACCGAATATTTGAGTTTTGATTACCGACTTATCGAACCGGCAAATATCCGGTCGGTCAATTTTTTGCCGAATTTATGAAAACGGCTGTAATACTAGGAATATAGATAATGTCATGTATCTGGTTCAAAGATTAATTACCATAGAGCGCTATATTCAATACACAAGAGTATATATCAACTTAGCTTGATTGTATGGGATAAACTTTTGATGACCAAAGCCTTTTTGGTATCTCCCACTCAATCTCTTGTCCAAACTTCCAAGCATACTCAGTATTTATTTATTTATTTATTTGTCAAAATATATACCAAACTATTAATGTTGAACTAATTAAAGCTTTTATTTAGATTCCTCTTTTGAGTGTAGATGTAAAGCGTTCATTCTCAAATTATAAGCAGATTTTTAAAATATAAATTCATAATAAATTTTAGTATGCTAATTTTACTGGCGATTTTCGCTAGCTATGTTTGCTATTAATGACCATTGGTTTTGATTCCAGTAAATTAAGAAAAATTTCGGCGCAATTTTGATAGTCGTTTGTTCAAGAATTTTTATACGATTTAATTAATGAGAAAAATTTTTCTTTGAAGTGCAAATTTTTATACGCCGGATCATATTGATGTTTTTCTTCGTGTGCAAATGAATTATTATTACATTATTAAAAAAAAAAATAGCATGAATTAACATTACTGTAATGGCCTTTATGAGTAACTTATTTGTATTTCAAAAAAAAGGGTTGAAATTGGAACATCAATCCATACCCATGAAATCGTTATGGCTGGTGAAATAGCAAACATTCCTAGAAATATTGCCAATAAATGTTGGAAATACTATAATTACATGATATTTATTGAAAAACAAAGCTTTTCTCAACAATTTTAAAAGTAAAATAAAAAAGTTGGGTCCCGAAGATAACATTATTCAGAATAACAATAAAAATGATACGTAGTAGAATTTTCATCATTAAATATTTTGCAGTGACAGTGATCACAACAGTAATGAGTATGCAAATCACATTGAATATTGAACTTATTTCAAGTTCCTAAAGATATGGAAAGAAATATCGGTGAAAAAGCTAACACCGATTTAATATAAATAAACAAATAAATAAAAAACAATCAACGAAAAATATGACTTTTAAGTAAACTTACACTTTTTTCACGTTCTGACTTAATCGCCTTTAAGAAAGAAATTTTTCCTTCATTTGAAAACCCATTATATTCTCTCTTCATTCTTGGATTTAGTTTTTTGTATAAATCCTTCAATTCAGATGGTAGAAACTCTTGATTATCTGAATCATTTTGTGCACTTTTGATCTTTACGTTTTGAAACACTCCTACTAGTTGAGGTATCTTCGGTGGCTCCTGACCAGACATTTTTTAACTTAATTGGCAATTCACGATAGAAAGAGAATAAAAACCGGGGGAGATTTTTATAATAAAATATATTAATACAGGAATCACGATTCCTATAGTTCATAGAAAAAATTAAACTTAAACTACTTGTAACTTTCTACATATTTAACTAATTTTACCGATCTTACTATCATTAGAATCGCAAAAACTAGCTCTACAACTTTCATTAGATGACCAAAAGATGTTAGATTAATAAAAATTTAACTTCAAATAGTCAGGAATGCTGATTTCTATATTTTATATATAACGTTATAGATTTTATTAATACAAATTCTCCTTCTTTCGTGAATTGTCAATTAAGTATGTATGTAGTGTTCCGAGTTTGTAAAAATTTGCTAATCGATTAGTTGCCAACTATAATCGATGTGATCGCGTGTTACGTATTTAAACCTAAAAATAAGCAAACTGGTCATTCGATTAATTTTCCCAAAAATTGTTACACATGAGGTTAGGGATCCAAATCGTTAGTTGAAAAACCAACTAGTTGACAACTTTCCAACTAATCGATTTGGAAAATTTTGATCCAAACTAGTTGATTAAATTTAGTCACATGATAGGAAAAGTTGATTAGCTACAACTATAGTTGGCAACTAATCGATGGGAAGAATTTTTTTTAACAACTCGGAACACTACCTATAAAGAGGGTATGATTCATAGGTGATTGTGGAGGAGGATGACTGTATATTTAATTTATATGCGTAATAATATTTTTTAATATTTCAATTGATTCAACGGATTTAGTTGAATATTTTATGAGCAGATATTCGCAATTTGCATTTATACAGTAGATTAGTCAGATATCCACTAGCTAGTGAAGAAAATCAAATCATCTGACGTTGATAATTGAAAATAAAAGATTATGTAACATATTTTTTAATTAGATATTTTAATTATTTATGAGGACTGGTTTCAAGACCGAAGACCAGTTAACCATAAGACTGGTCTTTATTCGGTCTTTTTCAGGACTGATCCCATCCCTAGTTTTGAAACTGTTCTGAACCTCAATTTATATAAAACAGAACCGAACAAGACTTTTACCATCCCCTAACTGTTGGTTACGCTAGTGCTTTTAAAAATTGTCTAGAGGCACCAATGTAATGAATTTAAAAATGAATTTAATATTAAGTATATATATATATGTATGAATACTGAATTTTATATTAAGTATATATAAAAATAAAAATACTCATAACATAGCATATAAACATGAATTTATTTAAGTATATATATATATAAAGCATATACTATTATTTAAAAAAGCCATAAAAATTGAATCATTTCTGGTACAAGTCATTCGAGATAGAAGAGTAAATAAAATCAGTATAAAATTTAGGCGAATCTTTGAAAGCAATTATTAACTGAAAACAGCCATTTCATTATGAAAGAGGTCACTTTTATTAAAACTTTTTATACCAAGAACTTCATTGAAGCCATAAAATGTATGGATTTATTTACGGTTGTTGGCCAAATTTTAAACATTTGAAACACACGAAAAAAAGCATTTTTTTTTTAAACCACTTAGATTGTTTATTGAAGAGAATATGAAAAAATAAAAACAAATGATATTGAAAAATGAAAAATGAAATGAAAAAATGAAAGTGAAAATGAAAAAAATGAAGAATGTTAATACCAGATATGTGGGCTAATAAACAGTACAGTACAGTATTCAAGGGGATAAAAGAGGGCAAAGAGCAAAGGGTGTTTTTTTTTGGTGGGCAACAGGAGGGCTACATATTCACAAAGGACTAAAAAGAACCGATAATTGCAAAAAGATGATGGCTATATACATTTTTTTTTTGCTTTTGTGTTTTTTTGTTTTTTTTGTTTTTATAAAATGAAAATGAATTCTATATAATGAAAATGAGCAAATTTTTTAAAAAATTATTTACATGTTTGGACTCTTCGAAATTTAAAGTGGTAACAAATAAATAAAGTCCGACTAGACTATGACCAAATTTCTGGCAAAAAAAAAAAAAAAAGAATTAGTATCGAAACTGAATCAGAATTTTAAAAAAGAAGCAAATTCTCACATTTCCTTGCAGGTTTGGCAGCACGTTTATCTGAAAAAAAAGTTATTAATAAATAGATCAAACAGAAACACAAATTCATGTGATTGAAAGTTGCATACTATGAACTGGTTTAGGAGCACGTTTGGCTAATAAATTGGAAAGTTTGAAGTCATTAAAAAAAAAAGGTAGACCAAAAAAAAAAGATCACAAAAATTCCGTTAGAAAATTGCATACCGTGGCGTGGCATGGCACTTCGCTTGTAGCTTTCTTTATAGTAGTCGCTGTCATCGTAGTAGGAGGTGTAGTAGTCGTCCTCGTCACCGTAGTAGGAGGTGTAGTAGTCGTCCTCGTCACCGTAGTAGGAGGTGTAGTAGTCGTCCTCGTCACCGTAGTAGGAGGTGTAGTATTCGTCCTCGTCACCGTAGTAGGTGTAGTAGTCGTCCTCGTCACCGTAGTAGGAGGTGTAGTAGTCGTCCTCGTCACCGTAGTAGGAGGTATAGTAGTCGTCCTCGTCACCGTAGTAGGTGTAGTATTCGTCGTCGTATTCACCATAGTATTCTTCGTAATCATCACGCTTCTCTGAGAGAAGAAACGGGAGATTAATAATAATTAAATAAAAACCAATCGAGAGGATAAAAATTACGTACTTAGAGCACTGCGTTTCTTGTCTAATTAATAATAAAGATTATATTAGTAATTAAAATTCGAATAACAATGTTTGAAATAAAGATTTTCATACGTTGCTTAGGAGCACGCTTGTCTAATGAATAATAAAAATAATCCTTAGAATTATACCGCATCGAATTTAATATTGCAAAAGAATGATAAAAATTACATACGGAGTAAGGCATTACGCTTTTTTTCTAAAGAAACAGAGAAAGAAAAATTATTGAATGTTAAATAAAATCTTGACAAGAAAAAGGAAAAAAAAATTACATACCCTGTTCAGGTACAGCAACACGTTTGTCTAATAATGTATTTGAAAATAGAGTTAAATTAAAGCTAGCAAGGCATTAGTAACAAAATTGCAAAAAATTTTAAAATTATAAACCATTATGGGGAGCAGGTCTGGCGACTGCAGCGGCGGCTAAGAAGAGGACGGCTACTAAGGAAAGATACTTCATTATGACTATTTAATTGGTTTATTGGTTTATTGTTTTATTTGTTTTTTTTTGTTTTATTGTTTTTACTTGAGAGAAGTGAAGAAATTGGAAGGGAGATCGAAGGGATTTATATACTTTTTCGTGGTCATAAATGTTGATAGAAGTCTTTAAGACATCTATTTCGTTCTATAATAGTATCTAAAATTTTTTCTAACATACATCTAATCTAATCACAGCCTCAAATAATTGATTGTACTTGCTTCATTGTCAAAAGTAAAAAAATTCTAATACAATCATCAAGAAATGAATTATGACAATGATTCAATATTTCTATAAAAATTAACTTCTGGCTTGGCAGATCTGTAAATTGATCTGAAGAAATAATAATAGTAGGTATGAATATTACGAGATCTAAATGTTCCTTAAATAGATATTTGATATTAATGCACGGTTTAGCAATATCTTTTTTTTTTTATAATTAAACGTGTTTAAGAAAGAAAATTCATTAAAATAATATTCCAGATTTTATTATTAAGATTTTTGATATTGCTGACAATGAATAATACGCATGTGTGGCTATGAGTTACATAATGATAGTTGAATTAGGAAAACCCATATTAATGCTATTTAATGCTACAGATATGCTCTATATATATGCTATATCGATATATGTTATCGATATTTGCTATAGATATCTGACTGTCTTGTAATTATAGTCACATATCTATTAGATAAATTAGATAAAGAAAATTCGGTTTATGATATAATACTCATGTAAACGTATTTGTATTCTTAATTCCCAATAACATCACCTGATCAAGTTTTTTCTTTATTAAAATAATTATGGATGATAAGCCTCACATAATGGTATCTATGAATTATCTTTTCTAGTTGATACTAAGCCGAGCACGAGTGTAAATTTCTATGCTTAGTCAATGAATGCATTGATTTTATTGCGCTTTTCAAATTACTTTGATCACATATCACACCGGGAATCAGAAATCCAAAATAAAGCAAATACATGATTGGTTAAAAATTATTTCCAACCAATCATGTGTTTGCATTCATTTTAGATTTCTGATTCCCAGAGTATACGTGAAATTTGCTGATCACAGGTAAAAACAATTTTGTATGATGATCTAAGCCATGATTATGTTTTATACAGATTTCCCTAATTTAATTCACTTAAAGGTGGCTAAGTCGCAAATTAACTAAGCCATTTCTTAATTATAATCGCTCATTGTCATTCAAAGTTTAATGTTAATATTGGCTTCTGATTTTTCTGTACTCTTGATTTCTACAAGTAATTACATCGGTTTATTATGATAGATCAGTCTCTTGTAATTTCCACGTAGAACATCATGTTCTTAAAGACTTGTTTACTATCGATTCAATGTAACAATGTTTTATTACATTTATTGTCCGTAGCGTAATAATCCAGATTTTGTGATTACGTTATTGGCATTAGCGTCGATCCTTAATTAAAACACGTGAGCATAAATGATTATGCAGTCGTATCGTACAGGGCTGTGTAAGAGAAGTCAAATATTCGATTTTATAATACAGTTTAATAGTTCAATCGAAAAATATTTATCAAAAAGTGGTTGGTTTAATTTTTGTACATACGTTCATACTATAAACTAGTTTTCCATGTGCCGTCCATTCCACGTAATTGATTGGTTGCTTATCATGTCTAGAAAAAAATCTTGCTTTTAAGTTAACGAATCGTAGGAATGGTCCAGTCTCTAATAAGACCAATTTATTAATGTCCTTTGATCCCCCAAAAAGGTTCTTAACGTTATTGATTTAAAATCTAATCATTTAGTACGCTTAACTGCGGGGGGTTTTTTTTTTTTAAAAAAAAAAAAATCTATCCATTTTATTGGCTAGTTGAAATAAAAAATAATTTTAATTGGTCATTTTATTTATGAAGAACAGAAATTGAATATCGATATCATCTTAATATTGATCCTGTTTTTTATGTTAGCATAGTTGCAACTTTATTAATATTTTGATTTTTTCCAGTTTATAATTAATTGACTAATCTTCGTTTTCGATGATAAATCACAAGAACTCAATTCGAACGTCCATTCTTGTTCTTTTCATAAACTTGTTATCAATAATTAAAACATTCAACCATGTGTTTCCTTGCCTCGGACGACGAGCAGCACATTTGATAATCAAAGAATAGATTAGTAGAGCAACAAAAATTCAGCAGATCGACCACAATCCAGGCCGGAACTGGTAAACTTCTCTCAAAATGATCCAAAATTTTACTAATAAAATGGTAGCCCACTTCTGTAGAAATCAAATAAACAAAATTATCAAATTTAGTTAAGTAGTTAATTGAGATAGCTTCAATTAAAGTAATTAAAGTTTGAAGAATTTGTAAATAATAATATAACTAGCTCTCAGGCCCGGGCGATGCTTCGGGGCTAGATCCTAAGTGTTTTAGATTTCAGATTTTGTAGTTATTTTAATTTATAAATTCAATATTAGTTTAAAAATAATGTAGTAATTAAATTATAGTTTTCTAGCTCCTAGACCTGGGCAATGCTTCAGAGCTAGGTCTTAATTTATTTTAATCTCATGTCCAGATAATGTTTTAGAAAGATTATTTGATCAAAAATCTAAAATTTATAAAATTTAATATAATTTAGTAAAATTTGATAAAATAAAATAATAATATGTATTTTTAATATAATTTTATATGTAAAATCAGATTAATTAGAGCATAAAGATAGAATTAATTAGTAAAATTTTAATAATTTTCAATTTTCAATAATTTTGTTAATAAAATTATAAAAAATCTTATGATATTCAATATTTTATTAAATAATTTTATGTTGATAATATAAGTAACATGATTTTACACATAATTTTACATTAATTAGTATATTATTAATATATATTTATTAATTTTACAAACATAATACTAATTTTGAATTTTTGATTAAAATTTAAAATTTAGTAAAATTTGATATTTTTTTAAAAAATTAATAAATTTAAAATAATAATATATGTTTCTAATATAAGTTTATATATAGTATTAGATTATTTAAAAAGTAAAAATAAAATTAATTAGTAAAATTGAAAAAATTCTAAACTTTTCAATAATTTTATTTTATTTTATTTTTTTTTTTAACTTAAGCAGTCACACTAGTACTTTATTAAGATTCTTGAAATTACTTTTGCAATTACATAGATTTATCTAACAACTAAGTCTAGCATTACCTGACCACCCATAGGGTACCTAAGTGCAACTTGCTGCACTACTTCTAACAGAAGTAGGCTACTTGTCTGATTACTTAAAGTCCATAGTGAAAGAGTCTTCTCCCTTCCACAACAAGTCCCAACATTGTCTTTCTAGTTTTTTTATTAATTCTATCTTTTTCTCTTTTGCTTGTTTCTTTTCTTCTTCAATCTTTCACTGATTTGCCTTTTTTTTCTTTTTTGGATTTTTCTTTCTAACTTCTTTTTTCTTCATTTTGGTCATTATGCCTTCTTTCTTTTTCCATTCATTGATCTTTTCGTACTGTATTCTCCAGACTTGTTCATAGAATGTGTCCTATGCTGTCTTTGTCACTGTTTCTACAAACTTCTGTTTTGCCTTTGTATTTAGAAGCTGTGTTAGACTGTCTTGTGTTTTTTTTGAAATCAGGCCTTTGATTAATGTTTCTCTTATCTCTATCTCTTCTGCTTCACTTTCTTCAAAGAGTGCTATATATAGTATATGTAGTGGGATGTAAATTTTTTCTTCTTTCTTTAACCCTTTCCAGGCTGTTGCGATAGTTACTTTTTGGATTCATTTCTACAGGCTCTGCTATCCTTTGCATGATACTAGAT
The DNA here is from genome assembly GCA_910591915.1 of Cetraspora pellucida. Classification (NCBI taxonomy): domain Eukaryota; kingdom Fungi; phylum Glomeromycota; class Glomeromycetes; order Diversisporales; family Gigasporaceae; genus Cetraspora; species Cetraspora pellucida. The sequence continues at coordinate 18,727 of CAJVQA010001799.1, forward strand.
ATGACTGTGTTTTTTTAATTTTATCTTGACATACTTGGCACTCTGTTGTTGCATATATATTTGATCTTCTTCTATTAAGTTCTTCTAAGGTCAGAAGTTTATCTATCATATACTTTATAAATGCACATCTTCTTGTACTACTTCTTCTTGTTGTACAATACACTCCTTTAGTCATTTTTAGTCTTTTTCAGAATTGTGTCCAGTCATAGAACATGACTTCTGTTTTTGATTCTAACTTTTTGATTGCATTTGTTTCTTTCTATTCTGCTCCTAATCTTGTATTTGTTATCAATTTGCATAACAATCTTGCAGGTATGTTAGTTCATTTGTTTTTCTACTCTAGATAGTATTCTATCTCTTCACAACTAACTTTCTCTACTTGTATTACTTTCTCACTTATTGTTCTCTTCTTTGCAAAGCTATCAGCTTTGTCATTCCATTTGTCTTTGCTATGGCTTTTAATTTTCACTAACTCTATTTGTATATTCTTTATATTAATAAGATCTATAATCTTCATTATCTATATTATGTTTTTCTTCTTAAGAATTTTCATTCTATCTATTTGCTCTAAACCTCTGCTAATGTTTTTAATCACAGCATTACTGTCTGTGTATATTTCTACTTGTTTTCCTCTTAGTATTGTTAAAATTGCTGTCCATATTGTTACTAATTCTGCTATTCCATCCTTCTAGATCTAATGATGTTTCTTCTTCTGACCACTTTTGTGTTTCATTTGTTTGGACCCATCCTATCCCCATACTGCTATCTTGTGCTTCTTCTTTGGTCTTTGTATTTGTAGCACCATCCGTATATATAATAAATTTGTCTTTGTTTCTTAATAGGTTTCCTCTCAGCATCTTTAAAATTTTTTGTTTAACACTCTTGTTAAATTTCTGTCTCTTAATTATTTCTATTTCTAACCCTTCAACTATCATTAGACCTTCAAGCTTCTGCTCACTGTCTCTCAAACTTTCTGTTTCAGCTTTTTTTAACACTTCAACTATTATTAGACCTTTAAGCTTCTGCTTACTGTTTCTCAAACTTTCTGTTTCAGCTTTTTCTATCAACTGGTTCAAAGCTATCTTGATCTTAATGTTCTTCTTTTCCATCGATATGTCAGAGATTACTTTAATCTTGTTACTTATTCTTATCCATTGCTAGCAACTGTTTTCTTTCTATCCTTCTTCTTCTGTGCATCCATTATATCTGCTAATTTCTGTTACTATTTTGTTTTCCTTGCCTCGCATTTACCAATGCTCTACTAGAACCTTTTTCTTTTTTTTTTTTATTATCTTCCTAATTATTTATCTTCTTGTGTATCATATATTATCCACTTTTTTTTTCTTTTGTCTTTTGATATAGTTCTTCATACCATTTTTATTACTTGGATATTGTGTCTGTTTGTCTTAAAATATTTTTTGATTCTTCTATTTGTTGGCTCTTCAAACACTTTAGACTCTATTTCTTTAAACCATTCTGCTTTTTTTCCTTTATTTGACTGTCCACAAAAGTTTTTAAATTGTTGCTATGTGATTAGCTTCTCACCTTTTATGTTGATCAGTTGGTTTAGGTAGATTAAACATGCTTTATTTATCTTTATTCCACTTTTTTTACATAGCTGTGTTTCTAACAGTTCTTGTATTTTCATATCATATCCAAATATTTTTCATAAGTTACTTTCTGTTCTTATGCTTATTCTTAACTCTTTTGCTTTTATTACTATTAGACATGCTAAGTTATTCTTTCACCATACTTTGTTATCTAGTATTTCTTCCAATTTCCAAACATCTTCTGTCAAACTTGCTCTTTAACAGCCTTGTATTATTTTTAGTTTTGTTAACTGTTCTAGGCTGTCTTGTCTGTTCAATCTTGACAGTAGACCACTCACTTGCTTCATTACTAGTTCTTGTTAAAGTGTTTTACATTCACCCAGATCTTTATGTTTTATTATGCAATTTTCTGATGTTCTTTGCAAATTGCTTTTCCACTTTACTAGACATATTATTTGTTAATGTATTTTATATATTCCTTTTTCTGAGATTTTAGTCAGTTGAAGCATGTAGCTTAGTTTTAGGATTATTATCATATTGTTTATATATGCAACCTGGCTTGCTGTCATCTTTTTGTATTTGAAATCTTTTATTGTTTAACTAACTATTCCTTTAGCTTTCTTTTTAACTAACACTTCTTGTATTCTGTTGTTCAGCCAAATTCCAAGTAATCAAACAATTTTGTTTTTTGGCTCTTCTCTTATATTGCTTTTGCCAAAGGCTATTTCTCTTTCTTCTCTTTTGACTTTTGTGTTTATCACTAGCAGCTTTGATTTTGATCTGTTAATCTCTATGTCATTTATCTTGAAGAACTCTTCAGCTGCTTCTAGAATTTTTAATAACTGATCTTTGCTGTTTGCAATCCATGTTGTATCATCTGCATATGCAATTGCTGCTTGGCAGAATCTTGTAACATTATTGCATTGTGTTCCTTCTTTAATTTGTTGCTCAACTGTATATCCTAAACTTTCATCTTTTTGTACTCTCTTTAACAATGGATTGTAGAAAAGGTGCTATATTAATGGTGATATTACTTCATCTTGATCTATTTTATCTCCTGCTATTACTTCTTCTGTTAAGCCGTAAGCTATAATTATCCTTAGTTGTCTTTTGTGAAAAAGATTTAAGATGTATTTTATCATTTTTCTAGAGATTTTGACTTTTTGCAATAGCATTTCAAAACTTTTGAGAGGAACTGAATCGAATGCCTTTTTCATATCTTGTAGCAGTATCTATACTTCTTTATTCTTTTCTTTTGCCTCTTCCATTATCATATTAAGAATATGCACTGGCTGCTCTGTTGAATTTTTTGGTAGGCCTGCATAGTTTAGTCCCTTAAGCACTTCTCTTTCCATAAACACCTTGGCAAGCCTTTTTGTTATTACTTTTGTTATTACTTTCCTAAATGTTTTGATTAGAACTATTGGCCAGATATTGTTTAAGCTGTATTTCCATTCTTCATTTTTTGGTATTAGATAAACTTGTGTGATTTTCCACTTGATTGGTATTTCTTCTCTCTCCAAACAGAGATTCACAAAGGCTCTAAAGACTTCTTGTGTTTTCTTTTTTGCTCATTTAATCAGTATGTAGCTTATATCAAATATGCCTGAAACTGTTTCTATTTTAAATTCTTTCAGTACTTCTTCCCATTCCTTTTTTTTAATATTATCCTCTAATTCTATATATTATTCCTCTTTAATGTGTTCCTGTAACTTGTAAACTTCTTTTTACCTTTCTGATATTTTTTCTAGTTTTGCATCTCTTATTCTAAATTGTTTTTTGTAATGTTCTGCTATACTGATCTTAACTAACTCTGGTTCTACTATTAAATTTGTCTGCTCTTCTTCTTGTTCAATAATTCTGTCAAGTGTTATCTTTTTATAGGGTTTGTTTAACAGACTGGCTATCATTTTTCCTTAATCTGTTTTAATCATTTCACATTTTTTGTCTATATTTTCTTCTATTTGTCTTCTTTGATCTTGTTCTTATTCTTTTTTTTTCTTTTCTTGTAACAGTTTCTGCCAGCCTTTCATGTCTTTTATCCAGGCACTTGACTATTGCTTATGTAGTTTGGATAGCCTTGCACCTTCTTTTACTTCTATTATTTGTAGTTTCTTATTTATTTCTGTTCTTTCTTCTTTTGTTACTTTCTGACCTTCTCTTGTTTTTACCTGTTTAATTAATCATTGCAGCTTTATAATGTTCTTCTCTTGGTATCACTTTTTTGGATCATTTTTTCTATTTGCCAGTGTATTGTATATCTTCTTCTTCGGCAAATGCTTATTAGCTGCTATAATGATTGCTTCTTCTAATACATTCCATATACTGTTTATATTCTTTGTTTCTTTCCTTTGAATATTTTTTAGCACTTCTTTCACTTTTAATCATTTTTACAACTCTTGTGTATACTTTTTCCAGTTTTCTTTCTTTGCTTGGTCATATAAATATACTATTCTTAATTGTCTTTTCCTTTTGATTTCAGCTTTGCTATTTCTTAATGTCATGTGTTTAATCTATATTTATGTTTTTACTATTTTATGATCACTTTCAGTAATTCCTTTAGCATCTTCAATTTTTGCTTTCTGTAGACCTGAGGCCAGTTTCTCTGATATTCATATGTAGTCAATTCTTGTTGCTGCTTCTCCATTTGACCATGTAAATTCTTGACTTGTTGGATGCATGTCTCTGTAACTATCACTAAAGTTCTGCTTTTTCATCCAATTAAAGATTAGTAATCTTTTAAAGTTTGCTGCTTGTGGGTATTGTCTGTCCAATATATTATTTGCTGTGTGATTGAAATCACCTAAAATAACTATTTGTGTTTGTCTTCTCTTCTTGATGACTATTTCTATGATTTTTTGTTGAATGTTTTTTCCTATTGCCTTGTTACTTGGTGGTATATAAACTCTTAAAACTACTAATTCCAATTACTTAAAGTATAGTATAAGTTCTATCATATATTCGTTTATCCTTTTGACTGCATCCACATATTTTTTCATTGTTCATTAATTATAATTCCTATACTCAATCCCTTCTTTTTGTTTTTTGCTGCACTTGACCAAAATCCTACATATTTCCTATTTGTTGTTTGCATTAGGAATCTTCTCTCTCTTTCTATAAGGTTTGTTTCTGTGATATCTAGTATTATGACTTCTTCTTCTTCTGCCCAGCCCAGCAGACTATCGAGTTTCCATCCTTTGGTTTTGAGTTTATTAACATTATGACATGTTATTTTAATCTTCTTTCTTCTTTCTTTCCATTTTTCTTTTAGTTGTTCTTGTCTTGTTTTTGCTGTTTCTTCTCTTTTTTTTCTCTTTCTGTTCTTACTTCTTTTTTCTTTTAGATGAGAATGTGTCTTTTCTCTTCTGTTTTTAAAACTCCTTATTTTATTTTATAAGAATTCTCCTATCTTCTCATCCATATTTATTGATTCAACTAAGGTGCCTTTAGAAGTGGTTGGCTATGCCTTCCTCTATTGAGTCACCTACTTTCTCTAACTTTTCTAGTCTTTCTAAAATTCGGCCTAGTATATTTTCTATATGTGTGTTCTTTTCTTGCTATTGTATCTTATCTTTATTTTTCCTCTTTTCTTGACTTTTTTCTTTTCCATTATCTATACTTCTATATCTATTTTGGTTTTTAATATTCTGTCTTAGGCTGTTATTCTCTTCTTCTATCGTTTGAACTTTTGGTTTTGGGTCTTCCTAATTTTTTTTTCTGTTTGTATATGTTCTGTTCTAATGACTTCTTTCTTTACTTTTGTTTTCTTCTGCATCATAGTTCTGGCTTAA
>CAJVQA010001800.1:0-24061 GCA_910591915.1 Cetraspora pellucida
TCTTTATTCTTCATATGTAATTTAAAAGCAAGCTTTTCTTTATAAAAACTTCAATTGAATTTCAATAAAGTTAAAAGTATGGTTTCATCATTAATATTTAAAAAAAAAAAAATATACTAAGATTATGAAATATAAAATAAAAACTATATGTAAGAATTAAAGCTTAGATAACTTTATCTGTGATCTAAACTGACTATGATAATTAAGGCCTATCTAGATTTATAATGTTAAAATATAATTATAAGATGTGCTATGATTAATTCAAAGTGTTGACCATATATTGATTTTCCTAATAGTTTTCCAATTAATAGACAAGTATTAGAATATAAGTATAATTAATATGCTATTTTACATAGACATGAATATGTATAGTTTATATATGATCTTTGGTAATTTCTAGTTTGTTGTATCTGTTATAAAGTATTATAAATATTTTGAGTTTGAAGAGATGTAATATTGTTATTCTTTTGTTCAGTTAGAGAAGTTGATGCATTATGGTTTTTATATTTAGTTGTAAGTTTGATCATTAATATCAAGAAATGTTTGAATAATGATTTGTGAAGCTATCTTAGTTGATATATTATAGTTATGAATTGTTTCAATTAAGGCTTTGGGTATAAGGACTTTAAAAGTAAGATCAAAATAGAAAGAGTTTGCTTAAAATAGTATTCGATCAAATGAAGGATGTTTTTAAATAAAAAAATTAGACATAATTTGTAACTTAAATCTAATATATATATATATATATATTTCTTTAAAATTTAAATTAATATATCCTAATATCTGCTTAACAATTGGACAAGCTATTAGAAAAATTAATATATGATTAACACTTTAGATTAATTATAGCATATCTTAAAACTATATTCTAATACTACAAATTTAAATAAGCCTTGACAACTTTAGTAGGTTTAGGTTACAGATAAAGTTATCTAAACTTTAATTATTGTATGTAGTTTTTATTTTGTATTTTACAATCTTAATATATCTTTAATATATAATATATTAATATGTACAACTAAAATTACTAATAAGATATAAGCAAGACCTCATCTTAACATTAAAAAAAAGATTTAAATTAATAATAAATATATTTAATTAAAAAATTAATTGTTTTTAGCATTAAATATATTACAAATAATAATAAAAAGTGAACCATAAAATTTAAATTTTAGATACTTTCTTTATAGCCTCAAGAGAATTTTAAATACTAACTTTAAAAAAATTTACTGTATATTTTACAAAATTTGATTAAATTTTAAAAATCTCTATTTTTTCTTAATAAAAATTAAATCATATTTAAACCAAAATTTTTTTAATTTTGACTGAAATTTTATTATAATCCATTTATCGCCATAATCTATAATGTTAGAGTAAGACTTTGCTTATGTCTTTATTAGTAATCTTACTATTAATATTATTATAAATTAAGATAATAATGAAATAAATAATAGGATCTATAAAAATTATTGAATTTAAAATTCAGATCTTTATTTTTATGACCTCAAGAGCTCTAAATATTAACTCTGAAACAAATTTATTATATATTTTATAGAATTTGGCCAAATTCTTAAAAATCTTTTTATTTTTCTTAATAAAAATTAAATTATAATTCAGGTCAAAATTTTCTTAATTCTAACAACTCTATAAAAAAAATATCATGCGAGCAAAAATTTCTGATGGGAATGTTATGATGATTAAGTGATATACGTAATGATTTATAAATATTATGTAGTTTCTGGATCAGTTTCATAAGTAATTTACAGCAAAGCAAAGCATTTGACCGATTAAATTAATGATGATTTATAATTATTATGCGGTTTCATAAACATTTTCATAAGCGATTGATAAGTGGATTAATAACAATTGACTAATCAAATATAATCTTACAATATTTTATGAAATGTTATCATTAATTATTATTAATCACCAAATCGAAAAAATCCGCCCGTATGTAGTTTACAACTTCGGGTTTTATTCATCAAATGATGACTCATTTGTTTGGTTTATTCAATTTCTGATCTATTGGTTGAAGTGTTTGAGAACGCCCTAAATCAGCAAATTTAAATACCGGAAATTAACAAAAATTTTTAAAAAAACTTTATGTAATAATTTCATTTTAGATAAAGATTGTAAGGTCATTAATAACCTTTATATTTTTAAGACGTCGAGTGAAGAAAGTTAACGGAGTTACATTTAACCTATAATAAATAGATTGCTTATTTATAATAACGACAAAGATATTTATTTAATGATGAATTAGCATAAAACTTTTAGAGTATTTTACTAATCTGAAATATCTCATATTCATCTACCGAAAAAAATGATATATTATCTTTACCAAATGTAGATGTATCTCTAATTCGTTCATACGAATCTTGATAACACCAACATTTACGATCTTGATTAAATTTATTCGACATAGCTAAATCCCAACCACTACCAAAAACCGGACCATTACCCAAATAACAAAGAATTGCATTTTCTGTTTTTTTTACACGACTTAAAACAGAATTTTGAATAGTACCATTTTTCAATGAAAAAATAAAACTATTATAGCATTTCTTAAAGAAATAATTACTTTCAGGTTCGTCCCATCCAATAGGATTATACCCACCAAGAATTTCATCAGTACCTTTAACCTTTATAACTACAACAAGATGTGTTTTCTGATTACATAAATTCCAAAATGAGTCAGTAGTAAAGCCATCTCTAGTTCCACGAAGAAGTAATTTAAAGTCGTACGGGTTATCAGTTACGGAATACGGAATGGCTTTTGAATCAACCCATGAAGCAATTTCAGCTGCATGTATTTCACTAATAACTGCTGAAAATGATTCGGTATTTCTTGTTGGTAATGTTGGAGTTAAAATTACACGAGGTGGAAGAACATTTGATAATACTGATTGATTTGTCAAAAACTTCTTTAATATATCATCCCAAAGGGGTTTTCCAAGAATTTGTTGGTATGGTCGTACATTATTAAAAATATCATCACCAGACATATGAAAATAACGGATAAGAGGTAAACAATTTTGTAATGTGGTCTTTAAAGTTAGAAAATTTTCATCAGTCCAATTTTCAGGATTGAACGGTAGACCAGGATTTTTAGCAATTCCCCATTCAATAACACGGTTCCAAATTTTTACTTCTTCCATTTGTAAATCATCTTGACTAATAAGTGAAACTAATACATTTTCTTTCAGTGAGAGAAAGTCTTCTGAATCAAAAATTTTATTAGGATACTTTACTACAATATCATTGCACCATTTTTGTAATTCTTGAAGCTTATCATTCTGAAAACTTTTTAGATAAATATAAGTAAAATGTAAACGAAGCCAATGAGCTTCTGTCTCAATTAAATGGGTTTCAATATATTTGGCCAATTCTTCAAGAAGAAACTCGCAAGCAATAAGCATGAGCTCAAAGATAAATGACGCATTATGATTTTCAAGTAAGACCACACCTCCATAAATATATCTTTATATAAAGTTAAGTAAAATTTAGATTTTTTGTCTCTCAACATAATATATATTATAAATAAAAAAACTTACTTGATAATAATTTCAAATTGTTGACTAGAAATATTTTTTAAATCAAGTGTTTTAATATTATTCTCATCTTTACTAATATTTGCCAATTCATTGCGAAAATATAAGGATCTGTATCGTAAAATTGTAGAATGTGCTTGGAATATTTTGACGTTTGGAGATTCACCAACTCTGATAACTGTATTAAAATCCTCTTTATCATCGAGAAGTTCAAGATAATTGTTTGAAAGTTTTTCAAAAAATTTCACAGCCATTTTTAAATTCCTAATTACGTTGGTTCGTTAAAGGTTTTTTTTTAAATATCTGCAAGTACGGATATTTAAAGAACGTTGCCTGCACAATTACATATCGATATTGGCTAACTTCTTTTTAAAGCAATGATTCGCTTTGAGATTGTGAAGAAAATCCAAAAATGCACGGAATTTTATAAAGTTGTTTAAGATCAATAGAATTCTTGCGCTTTGCACTGGTGAGTATTATGAAATCTTGAGTTTGTGAGTTTGATAAATGTAATGTTAAATGCATATCGTATATATAATATCACATAGCATTGACAATTTTTGTCTTAAATAAATACCGATTTTGAATTAAATCAAGAGAAAAAAGTACATATATAATCAAATTTGGAAGAAGAGTTGTCAACAGAAAAAAATTTGAGATACGAATCCTATAAATATTTCAGGGCGAATATATGAGTCTCTGTATCACCAAGAAACATAGAATGCAACGATATTTGATGGTCTATTTGATTTTTATGCATAATCAAACCAAGAAAAAAGTAAACAAAATAATTTTTTTCGTTTTATTTGGTTTTAGTATTTGCAATCTATGAAAATAAATATAACCACACGGAAAATAAGAACCTAATCGAGTTAGGTACCGGAGGCAATCATTTCACCGACAGATTAGTTCGTCGAAACCAATTCACTGACAAGTTCATTTCGCTGACAGTTTATTTCACCGACAACTCATTTCGCAGACAAAGTAATTCTGATCATTGTCGTTAGGGTAAGGCTATAATTAGAGTTAAGGTTAGTGTAATTTATAAAAAATAACTTGGTGAAATGATACGTATCCATTAAAAATAAAAACGAAAAAGACCAGTAGTAGAGGTTTTTTTTTTTTTGGATGTTTTTCAGGTGAAAAAGTATTATTGTACACAACAAAATCTTTTCTCTACAGTTAAACCTTTCTAAAATTTTGTATGATAATATTCCAAACGAGTCATTTATATTTTTAATACAACGATTCTAATCTAGTGAAATCCCTACTCAGAAGCGATTCTGACAATACATGTAATACGATGTTATTAAATTTTTAGTTTTTAATTAATAACGATTATTTATATTTTTGATTAAAAGGTTTGAAATTCACATGAGCAAGTCTATACTTGTCGGTCAAATCCCAAACTATTATAGTTTGGGTTTGTCCGCACCCAAATCCCAAACCCAAGTCCAAACTAATATCTCAAAAACTTTATTAATAATCTTTATTCAAACAAATGATTTATATTCTCATAGCTATAATATATTTACAAAATATCAAAATTATTTTGTTGTTTTAATTTTTTAGGATTTGTCTGGGTTTTGCCAGCAAGTATGGCGATGTCACGACAACCACATAACAAATCTGGCCCAAACTTGGTTTATCTTTATTCTACAGACATATAAACTTAAATAAAACAATTTCAGTTGGATTTGGTTATGCGGTCGTTACGATATCGCTAGTGCTATTTTTGCTATTGCTAGAATCCGGTGATCTGTGTTAAATTTCATTGGTAAAAATAAATTAGAATGTAACGGGATTAGAGAGAAGAAATACTCTACACCAAAATCTTGCAAGGAACCCTTTTAATTAAGACGCAGAAGGTATTTTATAGGCAAAATGTTGAGTTACAGACGTTTATTTTGGACAGACTCGGCATTTCGTATTCACGTTGCACCCGATCCTGTGTTGTGATTGATTTAAAATCACGGGAATGCTGTTTTTAATGCTGTAATGTGTGGCTACGTATGTTTGTTACATAACCGCGACGTCATGAAGAAAAATAGACTTAGTAAATAGTGGGTTAATTGATGTGAATGGTACCAAGAAAAAATGTGACTTCTAGCTTTCTGGTTTATTATTTATTATTTACCTCTGATTGGCGACACATATTTTATGTAATTAAATTAATTCTGCCAAGACATCGGGCTTTTAAATATATATGTAATCGATCGGATTTTTCAAGGGCTGAACCTGGTAAATAATAAACTTGAAAGCCGGATGTTTCATTTTTCCTTAGGAGGGAATTTACGCGTTGCACGAATGAAACTCGGACAATATTTAAGTGAGAGCCTAGCAACTATGTCTTGGAGCTAAAATAATACAGAATCGTCATAATACAATAATTATTGTGTTCATGTGGTATTCTATTATTACCAATTTAACCATAGCGTTTACAAATCAAATTTTGGTTTCGGTTTTAATCTGCAACAATAAGTATGGAATATACAAAATTCACTCAACTAATGCCGATATGTCCTAAAGATTGAAATATGTATTCAGCTAGACTCTTTGCAATAATTTAATAATTAAATAATTACATCTCTGGAATTGGACTACGTATGAAAGGGTTTCATTTCACCGACAATATTTCCAAATCCCAGCGGATATATCAGTTCAGGCACTTGAGATAGTAATGATAGTAGTTCAAATGCGGTGTTACATTAATAATAAATTACTTATTCAAAAATGTCTTTTTCCCTAAGAATGAATAAATGAATAAATAAAATAAACGTATAATTCGACAGTAAAACCGTGAATCAGAAATACGACAGATAAAATGTTACCAAAAATTTTTTGAAGGATAAAGCCTAAGACCTGAAAATTTGGTTAATAAAAAAATGGGTATAATAATTAACATATTTACCCTTTTTAGTATGCTTTTAACTTGAGGTTTGAAACATGAAGACTTAGTTACATTAAATAATTTTTTCTTTTTAAAAAAGGAGCCTCTAATCTTTATTATTGAAAATTATTTAATAAAGGAATAGAAAGACAACTAAATTATAAGTCATCAAAAAAAAAAAAAAAACCAATATATTATTTGACAACTCAAAAAATTATTTAAGATATTTCTAAAAATCTAATTTCACTTTTTGAAAAATAGGCAAACAATGATAACTTTATAAACGAAGTATGTTAAAAAGTTCTGAAGTGTCTAATGATAATAAATCGTTATAATATTTATAAGATTACAAATATGCAAATATAGTTTTACAAATAATCTTACATACTATAGAATTATAAAGAAATTAACAGATTAAATTTCTACTTCTTATCGTCATATTCTATTCCTAGAATTTACTTATTTCAATTTGAATGTTCTTTTTTTTTTTGAGAGATATGGTTAATTTCCGGTACATTAACGATCATTATAAATGAGTCACAGTGAACTTACCATTTGAATCAGTTAGTATTTAGATTGGTTTGATCGGTAGTTTCATTGTCAACTTATCAAAATAATATGATCATTTTAAACAAAAAATTATAAATTTATCAAGAAAATATTGTTAATAGAATATCATGTTTAAATAAATCAATTCCAAAGAAAGTAAAATTCTTACCGGTGTCAGGTAAAACTAGAAATTCTTGCTGTGAATCTAAATAGGTGCATAAAATCATTAGTTCAACCTGATTCTCATATTACGACAATTTATAAAAACATACCTGTTGTCGATAGATGCGGCTTTTCACTTTTTTTTTTATTACCTGTAACTATTAGAAGCATCATATAAAAATTAACCAAAAAAAAACCAATAGCCGATATAAGAAAAAAAAAAAATCAAAAAAAAGCTACAAATTACAATCATTAACATTCTTTGGTGTTGGCTTTGGAAGAGTAATTTTGCCAGAAAGAACATCATCTACTGTAACAGGTCTATTAATGACAAGCTCTTCGTTACTACTCTTTTGCTCTTCGCTATTAACAACATCATTAAACCCTGAATTTATTTGTTCCTTTTCAGAAGATTCTAATTGTTGTGGATTACTTTGCGGTAAATCATTCTTAGAAGTTTGTTCTGTCTCTTTTTCATCGGGATTCATTCTTAAGAATTGATTTTAAAATTTTAATTCCAAAAGAACATAACGAAAAACAAAAAATTTAATTAAAATTCAAATTTATTGATTCGTAAATGTGAGTATTTTGTACGTAAAGTTTCACGAACCGTCTTTTAATACAACAACAAAACATTTAACCAATATAATGGGAGAAATCAAAAACACATAATTTACAATTAGAATATATCGATATAAGCAAATCCTCTTAACTAAATTTAGTACAATCATACAGCTAAGGGCGCGAAAAAGCCACAAATAACAAATAATTATGGTTTGCCACATCTTTGTCTTCCTAAATTGGGTTATTATCGTATTACAATACCACGGAAATAATTAATTTGAAACTATCAGGTATGTAAATAGTATATTTCAATACATCAAATTAAACCATTTAAAGTAAAAAATTAAAGCCTCGGAATTATGTATATAAGCTTTTTATGTAAATTATACTATATAATCGTGGCTCAAACTTTAACATTAACAGTAAGCAACAAAGAACTTATGCGTAAAACATGTTTAAATATAAATTTCATAATAATCAACCAAATTACGATCACTTTTTCATCAAAGAAATTATAAAGAACGTATTGGTTCATTATATTATTCTATTGATAAAAGTAGCTCTTTATTTATTCCTAATTACACAAAGATGTCTTCGAAGAATTCATATTAAAAGCTTTATTCCCAATTTTAAAGTTACAATGTACGTAGGTACGAGTAACATTGAAAATTATGAATATTTTTGTGATAGTGTCACGGGTAATCTGACATTAAAAAATAACTGTGCCTTAAAATTACGTGACCGAAGATCATGACGCTATGATCGAGGCTGTGAATTTTCATTCATTGTAATGTATGCTTAACGTTAATGGCGTGATTATTAGATAAATATGAGTTAGTGAAGTAAGTTACAGTGTAAAAAGGCTTAGTATAGCTGCAGGTACTTATGGCTCTGTAACTTGGATAAGTAATTGTCCGAAGCGTAGCGGAGGACGTATGATAGGATTTACTTATTTCTGCAAGTGATACAAATCACGTGCCAATAGTAAATACGTATTTAGGGAATTGCTACAGACACAGCCTTAGCGATACAACATGGCCAACATTATCGTTAAGTTTAGTGTTAGAATATGGTAGAATTAAGAAATTAGATCATGTGTTGCTGTGTCTGTAATATTTGTTTGTTGTTATTTTTGCTAAAAGCACGTGAAATTTAACTAGCTTATGATTAGGGTTAGGGGATGATAAACATTGAATAGTAAAATTCGGCCAGGAATTTTTTTTTATTGGAATGTAAAAGGTGATTTCTTAGCCGAAATTTTAAATTACCAGGAATACTTTGAAAAAACTTCGATTTCACGTTGCACAAAAATTGCACCTGATCTTGCGATCTACATAAAAAAAAATTTCCGTTTTTGGGTTCGTATCACTTGCAGATCAGATGATCTTGTCCGCATCTATTTTTAGATTGATGATCATCACTTTATGTCCTTATTTTTAGTTAATAAATTGTTAGCTTTGGACATTTAACAGTTTCTGCTTTCCTTGTAATCATTTCCTGGGCACTTGGATATAAGCGAATTTTGCAGTAAAGTATAATCGGCCGAGTATTGACTGATTATACTTTACTGCAAAATTTCAACTACACAGGATATAACTGATTTATCTACTTTCATGTACTTATTTTAGAGCGAAACCTGGTTTTTACGCTTGGTTTTTGATATTAAAATCTTTCGAAAAATAAATTTTTTATATATGATATGATCAAACCCGCCCCCTCATACCCAAATATTTTCAGTTTGAATCATTTTATTCAAAGATAATTCGGGTATTACATAAAAAAATTTTTAATGAAATTTATTGATATAATCGTAAATTTTAATTCGAGATCAGAAGTAATGCAGTTAGAGATGGTAAAAAAAATACGCTTTTAAACAGTTTTTTAAACATTTTTTATTGGTTTAACCCTTTTTTTAACACAAAAAATATTGCTTCCGATTAATTAATTTTAGTTGTCAGCTGAGAATTTTTTTTAAAAAAGGCGGTGTATATATTTATAATTCAAACTTACATGAAAAAAAATATTATTAAAATTTATAAGTTTTTTTTTATTTTATTAAATATATAATTTGCCTATCGCCAAATACATTCTTTAGATTGGCAGTGTTACGTTTGTTAATATTGAAGACCAAGGTTTACAATAATATTATTACTATTTAATATTGAATAAGTTTTTGCGTATGAATTATTTGAAGATTAGGTAGAAACAGAATCCTGAACTTTTCATAAACTTTTTATATTTCTTGAAAGTTTTTTACATTTTAATAAATCAACACAGACTTCTTTGCAATAATTACATTTTTTGGGGCAGGTGTTTTTCGACCATGTTTATCAGGTTCATCAACTTTTGTAAAGTTTAAACAACTTTCTTTTAAAGGGGTCTTCTACAAGATGAAACATTGAAGAAGTTTTTTATTTGATTTTTTTTTGAATGTTAGCAATCATAAATATTATATACTTATAATTTACGCAATCGAATCATAATTACGTCATAATCAGTGTTGAGCAAGTATAATTCGACCAATCAGACCAATTGCTAGACCATTTGACCAATTTGACCAGACTAGTTTGACCAAAAACCTTTTGACCAATGACTAGCAAATTTATAGTCGACCACTAATTTGACCAACACTGGTCATAATGTATTAAAACATTTTTAACAGATTTAAATAAGCATAATTTTTAAGATCATGTTTTGAAACATTTTCCATCTCTAAATGCAGTGCAATTAACTTGAAACAAATTGCTCAAAAGTTAAAAAATTTTATACTGAAGATTTAAAATTTTCAGCTACAGTCATTTCTAGTTTTAGTTACAATATTAATTATTAAATTTTCTAAAGTATTTGATATAATTTTATTGACAAAATTATTTAAAATATTATATTTAAGACAAATATATAATGACTTATATTATTACATTCTAACAAAGTCTAATACAAATTAACTTCTCTTTTCTTTCCCTATTTCAGAGTAGAGCGAGTAATGCTTAACTTTATTAACCAATTAAATTGATTTATTTGTTTCCAAGTTTTTTCTAAGTGCAAGATTTTTTTTTAACATAACTTATATGTAGAGAGAATTAATTATATATTGATTTGATTGTTCTTTAATTACAAATTCTTTCTAAACGCAAGATTAATTTTGAAATGTACCTATAGTGTTCAATATATATATGTTGTAAGTGGAAACGGAATTAAGTGGATTCGGAAGTTTTATATAGAACCAGCATTTCGGAGTTGATTTGATCATATAAACACCGATACCCCACACCTAATTCAACTACTTATAATCCGTTTTCACTTACAACATATATATTTTTTTATTATACTAGTTATAAACCCGTGCTTTGCTACGGGTTCTATAAAAATTTTAAAAATTTTATTAAAATTTGAACTCTACAAATTTTTAATTAGAGATAAACGATTTCCAAAGGTAAGCCAAACTTTATTAATAGACTAAAGTAATACGTATAAATGCAATAATTTTAGATATTTTTATAAAAGCATAATGTTCTTTAGCGTAGCAAGCAGAATATTAAAGGGAAATAAAAAATTAATGTGTAGAACCTTTATAAGTGCATGCATCTGGAACCAAAGTTTAACTGCATGCACTCAGAAAATTCTAAGAAAAGGTGATCTTATAAAAGTCAAATATATTTGGGCCCCAATTTGCGTGTGTAGCTAGAAAGAGTGTGCCTTTATAGAAGATGCATTTAGGAAGTTTCGCTGTAGCATATAAAAGAATATTACATACTTTTCGAGTAAGCATGGTTGAAGAAGAGCTCTCTAATTATCAACATGTATAATGATCGCAATTAGACAAATTATAGGCATACATCTATGAGCGCATGCACTTGAAACTATACTTTGCTGTGTATACTTAGAGAACCATAAGAAAAAGTGCACTTATGGAGGTCACGTATATATCTTGGACGAATGTTTGTTGGCAATTATAGTGTACATTAAAAGAGGGTGTTCACTTAAGCAGGAGATTTCACCATAGTTCAAATGTCAGCTCAACAGGCAAATTTTGGAACTGAAATAAATAATTTAAACTACATTTCAAATAGATTGAATTTTTGATAAAGTTTTCTTATAAGTCGTATTAAAAATAGGATCTAAAAGAACGGATTTTTACTAAATATGATACTAAATTTTATCAGCATTATGTTTAATTAAATTCTTTACGTTAATATTATAAAAACGCAACGTTACATAGCATAAGTAGTTCATTATGAATTCTTAACGAAGTCTATTCCAAGTAAATTAATGTATATCTAAATGTGTATCAGTTTTATGCCTCAGCAGAAATTCTTCAAAGTTAGATATTTTTAGGGTTAGTGTTTTGAATACGGTTAGAGGTGGGCCAGTTACATAATAAAATCGCTCAAGAAAAACTTTCGATTAGAGCATTAAAGCTGTTTTCTTATACAGATTTTCGAGAAATAAGCGTTTTTTATCAAAACGAATGATTTGAATTTCCCTGATCATATTCGTTATGCTTAATTTTTAAATCTGAATCGTAGTTAGGTAACAGGCACCATTGTTGCATCACAGGTCTGACACACATTTTAGATATGCTAAAATAACATATATACGTACTTACCTTATTAGTCACTTTAATTAATTTTGTAGAGATACACAATATTTAAGGTCATCTGAATTATTGGAAATAGAATTTTGATTAAACAGGATGAAGTACAATGTGACAAAGCTGTCCATGTTTAAAAACTGCAGCCCTAAGATTAAGTCCAACATGCTTTATTGATTGTTTCCGCGATTTATTTATAGCAATAGTAATTTGTTTGCTTTTAAACTTAAATGGTAATTTAGTTAACGATACTATTAAAATAATATGAGGAATAAAAACCAGTTTAGCATAGTTTTTGTTAAGTAGATATATTTAAATAAGATGATTAGAAAAATAGGTTACAACTAAGCAAGAGTGCAAGATTGTGAAGAAGTATAATAAGGCATCTAATTTTGAGTCAAGTTTAGAAAAAGTACTTCAAATAGGTTAAGAACATTTATATACTTAATAGATTATATGTTGTTATTATAAACCTTCTTAATTATAGCATCATTAGCACTTAAATATATATGTTTGTTTCTAAAAAAATATGTCAAGAACAGCACAAATAAAATTGTAAATGTCGGTAGTATATGCAGATAAAGTCATTCAAATCTGTAAAAGATATTATTAGGTATTTTTAGATTTATATTAGAATATAATGAGTTAATAAAAGACTGCATATCAGAGCCAACTTATATATTTTCAGGATGTGAAATTATATTTTAAGACCCAGAAGTGTTTAAGCCATTTCTAGTCTAAACAAACTAAATAATAAAAATAAGAACATATAGATTTAGATCAAATATTTTAAAATAAACTTACTTTTAAAAACCAATTTGCAAAGTGTTTAATTTTTTTGAGCTCTTTCTCTAAATGCATATTTTTTGTAAAATGTATATTTTTATATATTGTCAAAGCTTAAGCATTGCAGAGAAGCAGTGTCTATTTATTCTCTTGAATTCTTACTAACAACTAGCAAGATTTGATAAAAATTGATACTAAATATAACTGTAACTTTACCAAATAATTGATTAACATTGTAAATACGTATTATACAATGATTTATCAACTAACTCTGAACAATTCTGATAATGTAAAGATACTTCATTCCAAATAATGAGTGCAGTTTGATAGAATATATTTGCATAATTAGAATTTTGTCAATTGAGCAAAAAGATTCATTATTGATTTTTAATTTCAAACATTAAGTGTGCTGTACATTTGCTTTCAAGTAATATCCAAGAATACAACACAAATTATAATTTTATCTTTGCTATGAACCTTCATTACAAGAATGTTATAAACAAATGTCTTGCCAGTTTTAGTAAGCCAGTTAAGAAAAAAAAATTTAATATAATTATTACTTATTGAATTCAGAATGCTGTTATATGTATTACTTTGTTTATTATTTAGCTGCAAAATTTGATTTTTAACTAACATTTAAAGTTGTTTACAATTTTATACTAAATCTTAGCAAGAAGTCCGTTTTATAATAAAGGCTTCAGTTGCACTTTCAAAAAAGCATCAAAGAACATATAGCAAATAAAAGATTAAAATAAGAAATAGTCTGTAATCAATTACTTGATCCTCTGTAGGCTCTTCAATTGCATTCTCAAAATGTAAGTAATAGTAAAGATCATAGTATTAAATTTTGTTACAATTTTTCCGAATTTGTTAATGAACGTTAAATTAAAATCATTGTAAAAAGTTCTTTTAATCGTGAGTCACTACATATAACAGAGGCTTCTGCTAAGTATTGATTCTACTTACGGTAAAACCTCCATAATTGCACCTTTCATAAGTACACGCCCTCTCTAAATGCACGCACAAAATTTGGGTCCAACTATATAGATGACCTTTATAAATGCACTTGTTCATATTATTCTCTAAGTGCACGTTGTTAAAATTTGGTCCCAAGCGCTTGCACTTGTAGAGGTTTTACTGTATTATTATTTTCTAACAGATTAAAAGCAATGCATGCACTTTTAAACATTAGATATTGAACATCATTAACTGTTCTTAATATTCAAATGACTGTAGGCCCTAAACATTAATAAGCAAAAGTTGAAAATAAATATTCTCTAGCTAATGGGTTCACAAAATATATTTTGCTAATGGC
The DNA here is from genome assembly GCA_910591915.1 of Cetraspora pellucida. Lineage (NCBI taxonomy): Eukaryota > Fungi > Glomeromycota > Glomeromycetes > Diversisporales > Gigasporaceae > Cetraspora > Cetraspora pellucida. Next base: position 14,409 of record CAJVQA010001800.1, read on the forward strand.
AACCCACTTTTTTGAACTGTCTATTTTTTGCTATTTGTATTTTATACAAAAATTGTGAAAATTCTTGATATGCGTATTGCTAAGCAAATTCTAAAGTTACACAAGTCTCAAAAAAACTGTTAAGGTTATTCTTTGATGTTCATCTTGGGAAAGAATTCTTACAACCTCATTCTTTGAATCATAGACAGCTCAATACATTTTAGAAAAGTGTAAGACCAATCTTATAATATTAGTACTTTTTTATATAAATACATTTCTATGCAGTCTCTGGTACAGAGTAGTGTTTTTGCAAAATGCGTCTGCTAATGCTTTTCCGACATCTGATCCAAGATTATTATTAAGTGCCAAAGAAGTCAGTGTGGTATTCTTGCATAGTGAATCTGCTAATACCTTCCCTCCTTCTGATCCAATATGATTAGAATGAAGAAACAAAGAAGTCAGTGTCGTGCTTTTGCATAACGTATCGGCTAATGCATTTCCTTCTTCTGATACAAGATTATTATTATAAACTTTCAAATATTTTAGCGTGTTGTTCTTGCAAAATGCACCTACTAACGCTTTTCCTCCTTCTGGTTCAAACTAAGATTCAAAGAAGTCAACGTGGTATTCTTACAAAGTGCATCTGCTAACGCTTTTCCTCCTCCTGGCCCAAGATTATTCGAACTAAGATCCAAAGAAGTCAACGTGACGTTCTTGCCAATTGCATCTGCTAATATTGGTTTAGTATTAATAGTATTGTCAAGTTTTAAAACTGAAGAAAATTTTATAGCATTTGCAAGTTCATCATCATCTTTTCTGAAATAATATCCCTTATTGTTGAGCCAATTTTTGACACCGATACCCAAATAACAACCAACAGATGTAGTGTAACTTTGTATTCAAATAGTGGTCTTGGATGATTTGGAAGCATAATTTTAAAGGGGATCAGCAAAGCTTACTCTTCAGCATTTAATGCTGAAAGATATATTCTTATAAGTTGTTTATCACTTAAATAATGTGTAGGCTTACCTCATAATATTGATATGATGATTCTATACCAATGACGGTTTACAAGAAGGCATGAAAACAAAGTTCTATAATCAGTTTGAAATTATTAAATATTTCAAAAAAGAGGCATTCGTTCGGTAATATTATCATTTAGAACGGATTATGAATTTAATATAGCAGTAAAAATCGGACTTCTACTCCGGTATACGTATGTGATGCGTTGTGAAACGCACTCATGTATCTGTTTATTAATAATGACTAGAGATGTATCCGAGGTATTTTTCATTTCGCTTTGCCAGTTTTTTTACATAGAAATGCTACTTTTTGGTGTACACTTTGCATATTACCAGTACATAAGAGAAATTTTCGTTCTCAAATGCGTACAACCTTAATTATTATGCCAATATTTTAAGTTGGTAATTATTGTATATTGAATCTACATAGAATTCCAAATGCAGCCCCAAATTGATACAATATTTAAAAGCAACCTAAATATGATACTGTAATGATTGATAAATTAAATAATAGCTCAAGTTGATTTTAAATTTGATACCGCGATAAATATAATCAATTGACGTAACGATAGTCAAATAAATTACTTCATATCATCATGATAAATTGTCAAGATAGAATATAAATTTTTTACTACTTATTTCACTTCCCGTTCTTTGCAAAACTCTCTACTCGATGACTGAATTCCAAGATTATCTATTTTTACCTCATAATACATTCGAAGAATTCTTTCCAAATATCTTAGCAACAAATCGAACAATAATCGACGTAAAACTGTGAAGACTTTGATTTTTGTATTAAGGTTTTACACGCCAGTAAATACAAGCACAACAACCGAAAGACACACCTTTTAAAGTCCTAGAAGTTTTTGAGAATTAACATAACTTAGATACAAATCTGGTTCTGATAATATGTAGCAATTTCCTGAAATTTAATATTAATATTGTAACTACGGCTATAAATAGCCTTCATTAAACATTTTAAATATTTCAAACACTTTAAAAAATTTTTTAAAATGTGTTTTTTGTCTTCTTTCTATAATTAGATTAGTACTTAAAATTAGTTTAATGATAAAACGTATAAATAAATTGTAATTAATTTTATATTTTTAATTAAGATCTTAAATATTGAAATGTTTAGTTTTGATTATTAAGAATAATTAAATATTTTATATAAGTTAAAAAATAAAGAAAAATGGTATAATTCGAAAGTCACTTTCTATTTAATAAATTTTAAATTGCATGAGCATATAAAAAATTATTTTATCAAGCAAGCAATAATAATCATGAAATTAATAACTAGCTACTATATGTTTTTTAAGATTACCAGCGGTTTGTATGAATTTTTTTTAATTTATTATAAATATGAAGGCAGAATAAATTGATTACGAACATGAAGAATATATAAACACAAAATAAATCGAAAATTTTAGCATAATAATTAAAGGTCTAGCCTGTAAATGTTACTGCCGATTAGTATATCCCGATGATTTGTACGCGTAGCTAGTTGAGATCGAAAATTTCTCTTATACATGTGATGTACAAAGTATATTCCAAAAAGTAGCACTTCTAGGTAAAAAAAAACTTGAATATTGGCAAAGCGAAATGAAAAAATGTCCAGATACATCTCTAGTCATTGTTTATACCCGGATACATGGGTCAGCTGCTTTATGGAACGTTTCACGACCTTTTACATTGATTATATACGTATGTCGGAGTTAAATTCTGATTTTTACTGATTTACTAAATTCATAATCCTTTTAAAATGATAATATTACCGAACGAATGCCTTTTTGAAATATTTAATAATTTTCATGATTATAATACCTTATTTTCATGCCTTCTTGTAAACCGTCATTGGTGTAGAATCATCATACCAATATTATGGAGTAAGCCTACACATTATTTTAGTGATAAACAACTTATAAGAATATATCTTTCAGCATTAAATGCTGAAGAGCAAGCTTTGTTGATCCCCTTTAAAATTATTCTTCCAAATTATTCAAGACTATTATTTGAATACGAAAGTTACACTACATCTGTTGGTTGTTATTTGGACACCGGTGTCAAAAATTGGCTCAACAATAAAGGATATTATTTCAGAAAAAATAATGATGAACTTGCAAATGCTATAAAATGTTCTTTAGTTTTGATGTTCCTGCGAGCAAGTAAAAATCTTAAATACTTAAAACTTGAGAATACTATTATCGAACCAATATTAGCAGATGCAATTGGCAAGAACACCATATTGACTTTTTTGGATCTTAGTTCGAATAGTCTTGGACCAGAAGGACGAAAAGCGTTAGCAGATGCAATTGGCAAGAACACCACATTGACTTCTTTGGATCTTAGTTCGAATAGTCTTGGACCAGAAGGAGGAAAAGCGTTAGCAGATGCACTTTGCAAGAACAACACGCTGAAACATTTGCGCCTTCATAATAATAATCTAAGATCAGTGGGAGGAAAGGCATTAGCAGATGCAATTGGCAAGAACACCACATTGACTTTTTTGGATCTTATATCGAATAGTCTTGGACCAGAAGGAGGAAAAGCGTTAGCAGATGCACTTTGCAAGAACAACACGCTGAAACATTTGCACCTTCCTCTTAATAATCTAAGATCAGTGGGAGGAAAGGCATTAGCGGATGCACTTTGCAAGAACTCCACGCTGACTTATTTGAATCTTGAACGTAATAATGTTGGATCAGAAGGAGGAAAAGCATTAGCAAATGCACTTTGTAAGAACATTGTGCTAACTTCTTTGGTTCTTGATGATAATAATCTTGGATCAGAAGGAGGAAAAGCATTGGCAGATGCACTTTGCAAGAACTCCACGCTGGCTTATTTGAATCTTGAACGTAATAATGTTGGATCAGAAGGAGGAAAAGCATTAGCAAATGCACTTTGTAAGAACATTGCGCTAACTTCTTTGGCTCTTAATGATAATAATCTTGGATCAGAAGGAGGAAAAGCATTAGTGGATGCACTTTGCAAAAACACTACGCTGAAAAAATTGTATGTGCGTAATAACAGTATTAATTTTACTTTGACTTCTAATAACCCAAGTATATATATCTCTCAATAAATTGTATACATTTTAATGTAAACGTAAATTATGTAACTTGATGTAAAACTTACAGCGTAATAAGGCCGCACAAATTTAATTTCTTGGTTTTCATACCATGAAATTTTTAAACAGACCCGACCGGCCGGGGGGTTTTTTTTTTAAATTTTAGATATAAAAACTTTATAAATTTTGTTTTTAAAAACCCACCCGGTTATTAAAACATATAAAAAATCTTATGAAAATCAATTAATTTTGCATAGTCTAATTGGGATCTTTGCTAGAATTTTTTCTAAAAATAAATTTATTATTTTCCTAATAAAAAAAAATCTCATGTAACATTGGTTCGTAGGTTAGCAAAGATCCCGATTATCAATAATGATAAAATTTTAACAAAGTGATAACTAAGTATCGAATTAACTCACTCTACATGTAAATAGAGAGAGAATGAGCCTCGAAATTGATCCTAACGTTATCACGGTTGGTACGTACTGACCGTCGAGAAATTGGTCACATGAAAAGCAAAAGAAATTTTTACTTTTCTTACTTTTATTACTTTTACTACTTCGGGTGATTAACATGATATAAGGCATCAGACTTTTCTTTATGTTAGTAGAAATAAAGGGTTTACCAACGATATATTGTTAATGTAATGTAAATAAATCTTTTATTATGAAAGTAATTACAATTGCAAAAATAACACTAAATACTTGATCCATAATAAAGTACAAGTTCTATTTCATAAAACTAGTACATTCAACTCTCTCTATTCTGAGTGGTCTATTCTTATATGTAAAAATATCAAAAAGTTCAGTTTTCAAAGAGTTACTATGTTGCTAATCCAAATTTTTTGATTTTTTTTTATTGTTAAAAGTTATATTTTATAACAGTTATTTTATTAATATGTTGGGATTAGTATTACAATTATTTTTATAGATATAAGGGTACAGCTAGTTACAAATGCAACTTTTGGTTATTTATTTAAGTAGTCTGTTTAGGGTTTTATACTAGATGTTATACTTATGATCTGCTAGGAGATTATTTATTTAAACCTTCTGATCATCCATTCTGTTAACTATCTAACTATTATATGTTCATATATACTTAACTAGTATATCATCTGTGCAGTATAGTATTTTCTTTTTTGAATTGGTTCTCAGCCTGTTACATATTTCAGAGTATAACATCTGTCAGTAAGACTCAGAAGGTTTTTCTTGTTAACTACCTATTCAGATTTCTTTGTTTTTTAGTAGTTGCATCCTTTAAAATATATGTAAGTATTTGGATAGGTTGTATAGTTGAGTTAAATGGTAGAGTTACATGGTTATAAGATAAAAAAATAAAGTATTTGAGCATTATATTATTAAGTCTTTTAGTTATTATTTTTGTGAATATTTTGTGTAAAAGTTCAATAAGGGTGATAAGACAAGTGTGATCAAGCTATTCTATAAAAGTAAGTTTTTTGAATATAAGTTAAATAGTTGCTTTTAAGAATTTGCTTTGCTGTTGAACTAAGGTGTTTTAGCATTTCATTTGAGATTACTTGTAGGTCTGGTGTTTTGTTTAAAGATAAATTTTTATTGTGTTTTCTAGTTCTTTAATTGTAATAGTATCAGTTAATATAGAGTACTACTATGAGTTTACTTTATAGATTAGCTTTTAGTTAAGTTATTCTGTGTTGTTAAGTAGGTTTGCCTTTGTTTAGTTTTTGAAATATACTTGTACATGTTGTTTTATTTGTATAGAAGAAGTAGTTAAATTCTCTGCTTGTTTGATGTTATAAAGAATTACAGAATCTGTGTATTTGTATAAGATGCTATCTATTATTTTTGTTAAATTGTTTGTAAAATTAAAGTGTCTTTTGAAAAGAATTGTTTGTATTTAATTTTGCTAAGCTGCTTGGTTTTTAATATTTCAGGCATTGTATAGAATGCTGTAAACTGTATATAAATAGTTAATAGTGTTGCTAAAGTTGGTATAGTTTAAGCTGTCTTCATTAAGATTTGCAATAGATAGGTTTGTTAGTATTTGTATTTTTTCTAATAGGCAATTAATTTGTGTAATAATTTGTTAAGATTATATAGATAATTTGGTAAATATAGCTATGTATAAACTTTTGTTTATGTTTTTTAGTGCTATATAAAGTTGTGTTGCTTTCTTGATAAATGCCAAATAGGTTATAAGATATAATTTTGATTGTTAAAATTGTTTTTTTAGCTGTCTTTTTTATTGCTATGCTGAGTTTGTATTATTACTTGTTGAAAGTTTTGATGTAAGATGTTAGATTAGTTGTTGTGTTGGTTATATTTTTTGTATATAAGTTGACTTTTATTTTGAATTTTTGCTACTTGTTCTTGTTTATTTGTTTGTATAAATATATTGTTTTTTTCTTTTTTTGTATTTTTTGTATCTAATTGTAAAGTTAGTATTTGAGATTATATATATTATTTTATGATCACTTCTTGTAGATTCAGTTGGTATAGTCAGAGTTGGTATATTAATTTGGTATATAATATTGAATTACATTTATATGTTATCAATTTGACTAGATTGGTTTGTTCATTTTTAAGTAAGCATGCTAATTTTAAAGTGGTTAAAAGTGCTTATAAAGGTGCAAGTAATTAGGTAATAAAGTAAAAAGATTTTTTTTTTTGCTTGTATTGGATAGTAAATTATCATTAAAATTACTAGCAATAACTATATAATAGGATATTGTTTAGGTTTATTGTATCTATATTATTATTGTATTTTAAGTATTGGTTAAAAGTTACTAATAATAAGTAAACTGATATAATTATAATTTTGTTATGATATAGAAAGAACAGATTCATTATAATTGCAATATCTGAGTATATTGTAATATTATATATATAGGGTTAGAGCTATAGATGTAGTGTAATTGCTATGCCAAGACTGCTTTCTCTTATTTTTTTATATCTGTATTGCAGTTAGATGTATAAACTTTATTATATGGGTTAGCTACTTGGAATTTTGTAAAAATAAATTCTGCAATTTTTGTTTTTTTGCATATAGATAATATGAAATTGTTGTTTATAACAATATTTAAACCAAAATTATAATTTAAGATTGTTGTTAATATCTTGCACATTATAAGTACATATTGTTAAGTTGTTAATATTAATAGAATTGGTAATAAGTTAGTTTATTGTAAAGTTGAAAATTGATATTAATATATTTAAACTGTTAAAATTTTAGTTATTATTAGATCTTAGATGAAAAGATTTTTCAGCTTGATTTTAAAAGAGGTGACAGTACTAGAAGATTATCTAAAATGTTGTTAATAGTAAATTGTTGTCATAGTAATTCTGATATATTCTTTGTTTTTGTTTATCATATGATTGAAATAGATGTTTGAGTAAAATCTATTTTTTTTATAGTTAAGTAATTTTTGATTTTTGTTAGTAAGTTTGAAATTGCAGATTTAGATAAGTTTTTATTTTTATCTTAGTTTGTATTTTGTGTATCTGTTTGTTTAGTGTTTTCAGATATATTAATTTAGACATTTGAAATATAGTAAAAGTAATATGTTTGTCTTAGTGTCCTAACTATATCTACAAGTTCATTAGTTGGGATTTTTTTTTTTAAATATTAAGATGAGTACTTATAATACAAAATTTTATTAATAGTACATTTAGCTAATAGTTGCATTATAACCACAAGGAGCAATCATAAAAAGTGTATACAACTAGCCACTTTTATAACTTTAGTTATTGTTTAATTTAAGTAGTTTATTTGAAGGTTATATACTAGCTGCCATATCTGAAACCTGCTTGTAAGTTTCTTATTTAAATACTTTAGTTCTTGTATTTACTTACTTACCTATATCTACTAATAACTTTAGTCAATATTAGTAAAAATATGCCATAGCTATTAAGTCTTTAAAGCAGTTTACTTATATAAAAAACCTTTATCCTTGTATTAAACCTTTTAGAATCTTCTGTATTCTATTTTTACAGCTGACTCAGTAATGCTATGACTAAAATCAACACTTGCAGTCAGAGCATCTATTAAACTGCTATGCTCTTATAGAGTTCATCCCAAACTTGATACTTACTTTACAATATATCCTTACTATTTTGGTATTCAAGTTAAGTTCTACTAAGCTTCTAGTTCAGATAACCTAGAAAGGTAGATACAACTATACTTTTAATTTATATGTTTTCTAGCATATAACTTTTTCTTCTGTTATTCTTTTTAGAGTTTTAGTAGCCTGGCTAGTTACAACAGCTTCTTCTTAAAGACTGACTTGTTTTTCATAGGTCTAGTCTTTACAGTAACATTATCGAAAATTTGGGCTATCTCTCTATTTAGGTCTTTCAAGTAGGCTTACATCTTTTTGATTTCTGTAATCTACATGGCCACAAGAGACTTATTATAGGTTCATACTGCCCAATACTAGTTTGTGTTTCTTTGTATAAGATATAACTGTTGCACAAATGCTATGTAACCTTTCAGTTATGCTGATATAATCAGATAACAGATATTTTATTTCAACTAATAGCAGAAGACAGTTAATTGTAACACAAAAAGAATTTCAATTTTTATTAATATTGAGATTTGAACTTTAGACCTGCTATTTGAGGATTGATAATATAACTACTTCAATATATTACTAGTTTCTCTTTGGTTAAAGTTATAGAAATTATAAAATTAAAATCTTTAATTTTTTGTAGATCTTTAGATAAGGTAGATTTGTCTGTATGGTTTGCTATTATTATGCTAGAAAACAATAGAAGTAAAAACTTATAGATTATTTTAATCTGATCTATAAATTGTTTTGCCAGTTGGTCTTCTGTTATTGAAAAAGTAAATATATTAAGTATTTTAATTTTATTGATATCTTTTGAGAAGGATGGCTTGACTTTAATATAGTTGTTTAGAAGGTTTTAAATATAAATTTTTCTCTAAGAAGTTATATAATCTGTATAATGTTTGTATTTAAATCTTGTAGATTAAATAAGAAGTAAAGTTAGTATTTGCTACTAAGGTTTTGGTAGTTAGTAAAAGTAGTTTTTTGGAAGGTAGTAGGTTAAAATAGGTTAAAGATATGTTTTTACAAGTGTAGTAGTTTTGTAATCTTTTTTTATAAAATATAAGATTGTTTAATTAGCTTTATTTAGTAATTAAAAAAGAGTATTTTACTATAAGATATAGGTCTTATATATTTCTTAGAGTTGGGTTAAGTATAATAAAATATTTTTTTAGTAGTTATTTAAAGTTGTATATTTTGTACAGTTTAGCTACTATGGCTTTTATTTGTAATTTTTGTTTTATAGAAAGACTAAAAAAAACTATTTGTAAAATCTTACTAAAAATTTCTTTAATTGTACCAAAAAAACAGACTGTATTGCCTCTTATATGTTTTGAAAATTAATTAACATTTTTATAATATTTTAATTAAAAAGCAAAGCATTTTAGATGTATTTGTTGTAAATTTAGTATTAGTTAAGTAGTCAATTATAATTTTTTGTTTGAGTTTTATATATATAATATTTTTTTTTTTTCCTTAAGCAGTCACACTAGTACTTTATTAAGATTCTTGAAATTACTTTTGCAATTACATAGATTTA
>CAJVQA010001801.1:0-24058 GCA_910591915.1 Cetraspora pellucida
AACCACAATGCTGACAAGTGATTAATAAAAGTCAAAAGACCAAAGAGGTCACCTTAATACCAAAAAAAAAAAAAAAATTAAACAAAAGATGTTTTTTAGTTGTTTTTTTTTTTTGATATTAAGATGAGGGTGTTTTTTAGTTATAAAATAAACCTATTTTATTTGTTGTATAATTTTTGTCATTATTATCTAGTTGATAAAGAACTAATGTTAAAAATTATTACTTAGTTTTTTGATATTTTTTATCTTTTTCTTCATACTGTTTAATAATATCTTTTTTGAAAATATTAGTTCTCTAAGTAAATGCATTATCAAAATTAGCTGTTTTACATAATTTGCAAAACATTTACAAATTTTTATTGATTTCAAGATATTCTAACTATTCCTATTTTTTTAACCAAAAGGAAGAAAGATTTGTTAAATTTCACAGTTTTTTTGATTAAATGTTTGAGTTTCTAATTCATTAACAGCTTTATATTTATCTTTATTATCATATTTGAGTCTAAAATCTAATTACATAAATTTAACTTTATAACATGCTTATATAAAATTTGCTTTATTATAATATTTTATAAACCATTAAGTTTTAGTATTAATATATTCACTTTTTTACTTGCTTACTAAATGGCTTAAGAGATAAAAGATAAATTATAATCAATAAAATTACATAAATAGCTAATCCAAAGAGATTATTAATAATATTATTATGATTAAGAACAACTATATTTGATAATATTTTTTACTTGAACATGTGCTTAGTATAACCGAAGATAAATTATCATTATTATTGATCTGATCTATAAAATTATATAAATAACTAATCCAAAGAGATTGATGATGATATTATTATTAAAGTCGACATTTTTTTGCTTGAACATAACTGAAGATAAATTATCACTGTTGTTGATCTATAAAATTACATAAATAGCTAATCCAAAGAGATTGTTGATGATATTATGATTATATGATCAATAATATTTTTGCTTGGACATGTGATTAGTATAACCGAAGATGACTTTAATTGTGTAATATATTGTACCATTAACAAACTTTTTAATTTGCACAATTAGTTATGCAATTGTGCAATTTGTAAAAAAATTTTTTTGTGCATGTATTGTAAATTTTGTGCAAAATACAATACATGCACAACGAATTTTTAACACTGATACAATATACCCGGGCATAAATTAAAATTTTGATTATACTGAATGTAAAATACACATGTACTGTATAAAATACTATAATTATAATAAATACTAGTTTAGCTTAAATCGTACGTATTTAATAAACTTGGAAGATTTATTGATATTTATAAAACAATTAATAAAGTATTGTATAACAAAATCGAAATATACATATTGAAAAATATGTTAACAGATTTTCAATAAAATCTGTACAATATAAATATGTATGGTTATCAGCATTGGATTATTCAGAAAAAAATAAACCAAACCTACCTAAAAAACATCTTGAATCCAAGTTTTTCATCACTATATAGTCCGAATCTCAATCGGTAGCGAATATCAAGTAATGCTTAATAGAGCATGAAAAAAACGAAAATTAAGAAACTGTTGACAAATTCGCTAGAATATTGGTCTGATTCTAGTAACGTAATTTGTAACTATATTTCCAAATCGCGTTTAAGCCCGTATTGATGCAAGCCAAAGATTAATTCTCGGGAATGTATGCCCTACCTGAATATGTTCCAGCAGGAATTTTTTGAAGCCTTTTTGAAAAAAAATTTTAATAAAAAAAAAAAGAACAGCCTATGATTACTTTCCAAGAGATTTGACAGAACACAAGTGTCTCAAATACAAAAATATTTAGTCTATAAAATAGCATGTTGTGCATATATTATTGATCTGATTTTGTAATAATCATCGGATAATGATCCTTCCAAAATTAATTGCCCGTTCGGTGTCTAAACGTATGGAATCATAGGAAAACAAAATTTTAGTTTATATTTAAATTAATTATACATTAAAAGGTACGTCTACCTTTCGGACAGCCACTTTTTCATTACACACTAATACTCCTTCGTCTTTAAATTCTGCTGTTATGCCTTCTGACTGCAATACACGTTTCAATTCTGTTAACTTAACTTCTCCAACAAAGACAGGATTGTGAGTACCAGAACTTAGTTCTTCTATCGGCACCACATCCAATACTGGTAAAGAAGAATCAGGTGGAAAGGATATTTTTCCGTTTACAAATGCAATATCATAATCTTCAAGCTAATTATTTGAATGACATCATAAATTAATGACAGTAAAGTAAGACTTAGACTATCAAGATCGGTTGAATTTTAAAAAAATTACCTTTGAAAGTTTTAAGGAGCTAACTAAAGCATCGGTTAATTTAACCTGATAAAAATTTATAGCGGCTGATACATTTAAAACTTCACCAACATCGGGTGTGTAAATATCTCGTGTCATTGATCTTATCGCCAGACAACTCTGGGCAAAATCATTAGTTGCTTCTGGTGACGCATGGACTACAATCTTATAAGAACAGTTAGAATATTTTAATGTCATGAAATACTAATTAAATAGATGACAAGTTTATATTGTATTTCTAAGCTAACCAACTTCCTAGGCTGAACCTGTGGCACAATGGTTTTGAGAGATCTACCATCATTTGTTCCTTCTAAATCGATAAATCTCATTTGGCATTGAAATTTAATTTCTTGTTCATAAGATATATATTTTGTTGGAACATTTGACTCTGGGAAAGTATTCGTCGAATCTTCTTTGTCGAACTAATTAAGCCAAAAATTTTACAATCATTTAACAAACATTTGAAATTTGTTTATAAGATGGTGCAAATAAAGTATGTAAACCTTACTTCATCTTTATCACTACTCATATCAACTTTATCTCCATTGACATCAATATTTCCTGCATTTTCATCTACAATTCCCCTAGCGAACTGTTCCACTTGTATAATTTCTCCATAATCATCATATCTTTTTCTTTTTTCAACATAAGGAAACATTAAATAGCTCTGAGTCTGTTTAAAAAATCCTCCGTATTTTGTTGCATCACGCACATAAAGATCAAAATGCTTGGACAGTAACTCTTCTATATCTGTATCTCCTATCTCAGATTCAGATTCATCAGATTCGTCGTCCTCTATTATTGATAAGCTTTTTGCAATCAAAGCTGCTTGCGCTGCTTCACGTTCTTGCTTCTTACGAAGCTCAGATTTATATTCCGATAATTCTGTTCCTTCAAGAGGCACCTTCTTCTTTATCTATATTAATATGTCATGTAAGGTAGATGAATAGTTAATAACGGGATAAAAATTTTCATAAGTACAGTAGTAACGTTTGACATACCAAAAGATCCATTGTCAAATTTAAATTAACAGAAGGCTTAACAGGCCCATCATTCGACTGACTAAGCCTATCCCACTCATTATATAATTTTCTTGCCAACGAATTAGGTGATCCCCTATCAGTCAATATGAGAGCGTTTGATTCTGATGTTCCCCATTCAAGTAAAAGATCTCGTGCATATCCTGTATCCAAACTAGAGCTACTTGCAAGGACAACTTTAGGTCCTGGATATTTGGAAAGTTCTTTATACCTATGACACAAACGTAAATACCTAAATAGCGCGTATAATATTAGATTGTCATTAACTATATAAAAGCCGATGGCTTATTGTATAAATTCATATTTAAAGAGTTAAATGATATTTTAAATAATTATGAATTGATATTTCAGCGAACCTAAATTCAAATGGGTTTTCTCTTTTGCTATCAAATTGTCTATTGATAGCATCACTCATCCATTCAAGCATACTCTTGGCGAACTGTATTGTTCGATAACTTTGGTGAGTTAACAAGATAAGTGGATACGAAAATTGATAAAATGCCCAATGCTGATCCAAAAGATATGCTAATTCCAAAACACGAGCCGATGAATCTGTGGGTAATAAGACAGATCCCTTGTTTTTCATTGTATTAGTAATGGTATCTGCAAAATATAATTCATCTTAAAATAGGATTTAAAAGTTTTATTTAAAGAGTACACTAAAATATTCCGGGTTTAATATACCAAATAAGGCAGCGTCACGATATTTCCTTGCAGGATGAATTATTAAAGAATTGTATGCATCTGTAATCATTAAAGAAGGTCTACTTAACGCGTCTAAAACAACCCCATTATTATGTAATACTGTTCCGTCTAAGTGCCTACATAAAAGAATTTAAATATGAATAAAAATTTTAAGGTACAAAATAAAATAAATATCACCATACAACCTTTCTTTTTTGTGATTATAATCTACAGCGTATACAATCTCTTCAGTATCTTTTTTGATCTTCCATATTGTGCCACCTATAGTATGTCCAGCAGCATATGCCGTGATAGTGATGCCTTTACACTTCCCTAATATAAAGAATGAATAGATTAATTTAAAAATAAAACAAAATATAAAATTTTGTCTAACCAGTATTTACCTCCCAACACCATTGGTTGTGAATATTTTAATGTATTCACTTTTTCAAATGCAGCATCGACATTATCCAATGCAAAAGTTTCAAACTTAGCTTCATTCGTCTTTGATTGAAAGATATCATACATGCACATCCGTCCCATGTGAACTACTGGTACTGTCGCGTACACAGGACACGAAAGTCCAAAATGTCCGTATGCGTAAGGATAGGCACCCAAATGTGAAAGATCAGGATGTGAGAGAAGGAGTGCGTCAACCTGCTTAGCGACTCTATTTTTTTTTTTTTTTGCCGTTAGCCTCAAGTTAGCATCTTTGAAGACAAAAGTGATTACTTGCGTGATTTGCTAATCATTTTCGTTACTCTTGAAAAAAAATGCAAATTCCTACCTTCTTAAATGTTTTAAATCTTCTACATTAAATTCATCATTCCACCCACAGTCTAACATTATTCGAACTTCATCGTCTACTTCTAAAAGATAACATAATGCATCTTCATTTTTGGCACCAGATATAACAGTAAATACGATCATAGTTCAATGTTAAACCCGCAGTTAAATCATTTCATTTTATTTTGTTAACGTCGATCTTTTTATCACGTGAAAATCATACAAAACCTATTATTTACAAAGAAACCCTTCAATTTTTAAAATGGTAGATTTATTCACCGTTTTATTAGGTACTTAAACGTAAAATTCTTTACAGTTCTTACTATACATATTCTTTTCAATCTTATGAAATATCATCAAATCGATTATTTGCAAACAGAAATCATTACCCAATCGCCAGATGAGTTAATACCATGAATAATCTCCAAAAAGGAAAACTTAATAATATAAATTTTTTTTTTTTTTTTTTTGTTAAATTTCTATATAAAAACCCAATTTATAAACATTTACCAAATTTTCAAAAAGAAAAGATATAATAAATGCATAAAATGTATATCACCGAAAATGTATAGGACATTCACCACCTCTATCAAACCATCCCTGTATACAATGATAATGATATGAACATAAACAGTTCAGACGCGTTACGGTTTCGCCTATTGTTTTCATTAATAAGAGATAAGTAATTTTGTGAAAAATGTAATTTGTTAAATGAGTATAAAGGCAAAAGTAAAAAATGGATCGAATGATATTTAAACATATGACAAGTTTAGAATATCCTTACCGGCAAGAAATTCTTCGAAGCAGATGGGACATTCTTGGCCGACGAGGAAGTTATTTTGAAGGAGTTTATAAACTGTAGTAACAAAAGAGAGTTCCGAGTTTGCGTGGAATAGTGGTGATAGGGGAAAGTTTGATGGGAATGATACCAACACATAGGAAATAAGACAGAAACCGCGAATAAGTTATAATAATGTTTCGCCAACAATTTATGATAGGGCCTTTATTAGTTCTTTCTTTCTACCCTGCTATTTTCGTTTTGCTCAAACTACTAAATCATCTGCTCACCCACATATTTATAACCGCTAACGCTATTTCCATTCTTGTTTTCTAAACAGTTCCGGACGTGTTCTTCTTGGGCAGGTTTTCCTCCAACTTTGTTTAACGATATGCTACAAGCAGGGCATTCAGTCATTGTTGAACTATTACTCATACGTCTGCTGTTACTAACAGATGATGCACCTCCAGTTAATGTAGTTGATGTGAAGCTATTCGACCGTGGGCGTATAGTATGGCCCATTGAAGTATGACACGTGCTACACACGCGATGGTACTGAGAAGTTTGGCTGGCTTCACCATTTCCAGAAGGATTATGGAGAACCTGTTGAGGTGGCAAATGAACTCGTGCACTGGAACATTTAGCGCATACTACTTGCCCGCATCGCCTAATTTTTGTGCGCATTTATTAAATAAATTTAAACACTTAAAGTTAACCATATCTTTATATAATAATTATAATGCTTAATACAGACCTGCAATGATGTTTTCTAACAAACATACTAAACCTAACTCTACAACGGCGACACTCATTTACATCTTCATCATTTTCCCACTTGTAACCCGAAGATATAGAATGTCCAGGGACATTTGTCATGTTGACACTTGTTTGAGGATGTGCTCTGGCGGAGGACACAATCTGATTCTCGTAAATCGATGGTTGAGTAATACCAACATCTTCACTTTGAACAGCATTGGTCCAAGGATTCTCAATCGTTTCAAAGCTTGCAGTTGATGGCGCTCGAAGATTGGTAATGATACCCGTATCAGCTGTTTTCGGAGACTTTGGTAATATATCTGACCGAAATGGTGTTGGAGTGGGAGATGGGGACTTTGACAAATTTGGAGTTATTGGGACATCATGAAGACTTGGACTTCGTGGAGTAACATCAATTCCCTTTACCATATTTTCCAAATATTCGGCATGTTGCATAAAGCTGCTAACTAGTGATATAGCTTCTTGTTTTCGTTGTACGTTTTGATCGGCTACAAATTTTAAAGAATAAATTGATTATTATAATGATAAATTTGTATAAACTAGAAAATATGAAATAAAATTATGAATACTTTTAATTCCTGATGATAAAATTTCGATCGCTTCTTTATACCTTGTTAACTGTTCAGTGAATGAAAGATCAACGGCCTTTCCTTTACTACTATTATCGGAATTTTTTTTAACAATAGATTCAGCTTTCTCAATATAATCCGGAGTATCATTTTCACTGTTTGAAACAAACTGTAATCCACTTTCAGTGAGATCCATACGACGTTTCATAACACGCACCCATCTCCTCCTTCGGACCCAACCACTACTGTTTGATTGTGGTGTTGCAGTCCATACTACGTCAGGATCATCAAAACTTTTAGAGTACTGCCACCCTTGTGAGTCTACACGCGGATGAGTAAAATCAATCTGCCAATCTGTGACCCAAAACCAAGGTCTTTGAGAAGGCTTTGACAAAGTTGTATTTGAAATAATCGAAATAGACGATGATATCCCCGATGGAAGTTGAACACTTTCCTTATATTGAGGTCTCCCGCTAGGATGATGGGACCAAGGACCACGAACATCACTTTTCAAAAGGCTATTAGCCGAATATTTTGAAGGGCCACGAATAGATAGGCCAAAAGAACCTGATGATCGTTGATTTTCATGGAGAACAACGGGTACTGTAATGTGAAATGTATAAGGATCATATGGTTGATTCGTATCCGGTATATGCATAAGGTCGTTTAAGGAGGACGCTGTAGGAGATAAACATTAATAAAAATAAAAAGAAGTGAAATAAAAAAAGAGCCATGTATATATTTCTTAAAACCCTACCTTCCGGCACTGGTTTTTTACCCTTCCACCATTCACGTTCAGCTTTTTCTAGCAATTCACAAATATATACTTCTTGGGAGGTAGCAGCTGCATCATATGCTGTTTCTCCAAAACTATTTTTAATAAGTGGGTTTGCACCACCACGATCTAAGAGATATTCGACGATATCAACATGCCCCTTTGACGCAGCATTCACTAGAACGGAAAATCATTCGTTAGCACGTGACTTAAATAATACGGTTATCCTTAATTACGCATCATAAATGATGTATGGTGTATAGTTGCTTGCAAAACAATCATCACGCATGAAAACAATTACTGGCATGTGAATTCACACGCCATAAGTTGCATGATTATTTAACATCAATTTGTTTCGATGACAGGCTGTATAGTGGAGATAATCTAACTCACTTAATGGAGTATGCCCTTTGTTGCTTTTAACATCCACATCGGCATTAGCATTCTCTAGTAAATGTTTAACAATCGGCAAGTAACCTTGAGCAGAAGCATTATGTAAAGCAGTCCATCCATCGCTATCCTTTTGATCAACATTGGCTGTCTTTTGCAAAAGCAAATCCACAACAGCTGCATGTCCATTGTAAGAAGCTTTCAGAAGAGCTGTCTATATGAAAACAGTTGATATAAAATATTGAAGTAGTAGTTCCGTTATTCTATAATTTTGGACGTACCTCACCGGTCTGGTCTTCAAGATCTACAATAGCACCAGCATCGGCAATTAACCACTTTACAATTTCTAGGTGGCCACGCGAGGCAGCATAGTGTAGTGGAGTTAAACCGGAAGATGAGCTTGCTTCGTTAGCAAGTAAGAAAGAGGAGGTAGTTTCACCGGAACCACGAGGATCTAGCAATTCCTTAACTCTATCCATATTCCCAGCGGCAGTTGCTTCATGAATAGTCGTGTCATTTTCCACAGAACCATCAATGTCATTTCGAGAAGCACGAGAAGTCTGAGTGTTGGTATTAGAGGGGAGTTTTACCTGTTTTTTATGGATATTGCCGTAATAACGGTGACTCTCCCCTGGAATGGGTGGGTGAACAGAATCAGGAATATCTGGAATTCGTAAGGTGGGAGCAAGTGGTGGAGAAGAAACCATAGTGAGAAGCGAAAATCAAAAGTGAAAAAAAAATATATATATCGATATTATTTGTAAGTTTTAACGTTAAACGTTAAAATTCCGTATATTTGTTATAAGATGCCATATTATGGTCACAAGTCGTAGTACAAACTTTATCCTTTTGAACTTTGCACATTAGTGAACCTATATCGGATGTAGTATTGATAAGTAGGAGGCAATAATGGCAACCAAAAACCAGATAGCAAATCTATTATAGTAACGGATTGTAACTGGTTTTTTCTGCATAAATTATCTAGTTCTCCTCATGTACTCGTATTATTAATATTAGCGTTAGGTTTAAGCTAAATTATAGATTCTCGCATGCCTTATATTGCAAAATTTGGTCTTCAATAGTTGTGCCATCTAAATGGTTCAAAGAATACTTTCAAGTTTATTAAGTTTACAAAGTTTACTGCTAAATTCGAAATTTTCCGTCGGCCAATAAAAATGTGCAACTAATTGAACGTGTCGGTTCATAGACAGAAGTTTGTCTGATTGGTCAATTTTTACATTAGCAGCACCGACTGATTGAAAAACATTGTTACACGGATTTTTTATATTGTTTATAATAGAACCTTCAACTTGAAAGTGGAAAAATTTTCTTTTTTTATAATTAATACGTATGGCTTAAAATTTCGTTAGATTGTACTTTAAAAACTTAACTTTATATTCCGTTTGACATCCAGTCGGTTCACCTTGTCTTAGAAGCAATTCTTGCAATACCAACATGTAACACAAAGTTAGTATATTGAATTGTTTAATTTTTTAGAACGAAGTGACTAGTAAAAATCTTTAGTTTTTTTGATTTAAAGTTTCTAATATACATGTACAAGGCGAAAGTAAAGATGATCAAAATTATCAACCTGTTTTACACTATATCGAAATATCGAAAAGAAATAGTAATATAATGAATAAATTGTAATTTTAGCCAATCATATACTATTTTTACAGAGTTGTTAATTTCTGATGTGTTACAGTCAACTCTTTCTATTCTGTCAAAATGTTCTTTAAAGATTTTTATATATGAAAATTTTTATAAATTCATTCATAGAGCTATACATTGCTAATTCAAACTTTATAATAAAAGTTACAAATGTTTTAAAGTTTTTTGTTTAGTTTAAAAACAATTTTTTTTTGTTAAAGATTTTATTAATATATTGAAGTTAATTATTACAACTATTTTTTTAGCAATAAGAGTATAACTAGTTATATATAAAATTTTTAATTGTTTATTTTATATAGTTTGCTTTAAAGTTTAATATTAGCTGTTATATTTATAATTTACTAAAATATTATTTATTTAAATTCTTTAATTATTTGTTTTGTTAATTAGCATTATTAGAAGTAAAATAGAATAGATATTACAAATCATTAAAGATTTTAAACTTAATAATATTCAGATAAATATAAAGAAGTCAAAGTTAATTATTATAAATTCAAACAAATCTAAAGAAAACAGAAAAATTAAACTTAATAATAAATAGCTTTAGAAAAAAAAAATCTAAAATAAAAAAAATTTGAAAATTTAATTTAATAGCAAACTAAATAAAAGTTAAATTAAGATAAGAGCAAAAGACTTAGTACATTTAACAACAAAATTTTAAATATTAAAAAAATAACAGAAACAAAAGTATTATATATAAACAATACATATATAATAACTAGAGTTAGTCAAATCACTGATTGACCAAAAATTTGTTGGTCGAACTGGTCTGGTCAAATTGGTCAAATGGTCTGGTCAAATTGGTCAAATGGTCTAGTCTATTAAATAAATAATTTTAATATACAAATAAATAAACAAATATATTTATATACTTTATATATTATTTGATCAATTTGACCAATTTGACCAATACTAAACTTTTTGACCAACTGGTCAAATTGGTCAAACTGGTCTGGTTAAGCTTGACCATTGACCAGTCTATGCCAACCCTGATAATAACCTCTAGGGTCGATAGCATAGCAGTTATACTCCAAAGTTACAAATTGCAAGGTTGCTTGTTCAAATCCTAGTGACAGCAATTGTAAAAATGCATTTCCAAAAATAAGAAACTGCAACACTGTAGAACCAAGAATTCAGAATGTCTACAGACAGACTTATTTTCAGAAATAGCAAGTGATTTGCAATTGAGAAGACAGACATGAGTTAGAGCCTAATTTGGAATAACTGAAATCATAAAACATAATATAAGGCTAAAAGTCTAATAATGAGAGATACTATATGAACTCATAGTGATAACTGGTTCTTGATAAGCTTAATAAAGCTTTTTGGTCCTGGCAGAGGTTAGTGCAACTGTTACTCTTGTAAAATTTAAAATTACAGACCAGAAAGATCAAGATTCAAGAAAATATAAATATGAAGAACAATAGTTCAGAATATGAAGAACACATAGAAAAATCTTAGCAAAACAAGTCAAAGAAGAAAAAAATATATATATAGATATATATAGCATTAAAGTTAATCTATATATATGTTTAAACTATAAAACTATTCAAAAGAGCAATAAATACTATTTAAAACTTTATAATAGGCTTAACTAAATATAAATTAAAAATCAAAAAAAATAGTAAATAATAATATAATTATATACAAAAATTTAGACAATTGTAATATATTATAGAACTAGCTATTAACAAAACAGATTATAAGCCTTTATATAAAACTTAATTTAATAAGATTAAAGAAATATTAATAAGAATCAAAGTAAAAAAAAGTCTTTTATTCATAAGTACAACAAAAGAGAAATAGTATAAAAATGCATTAAAAGTATTTAGTAATTTATGAAAAAGCAACTTAGTATATTAAATTATATTAAGAACAAAGGATTTATAAATAATATTTTAGTTTAACAATATAAATATAATAAAACTAGTGAAAAAATAAAAATTATAAAAACATTAAACAAGCATATAATGATCTAGTAAATAGTCAGATTGTCAGCCCTTCAAGTGATAAGTTGAATATTTAAATCTCATTAATAACAAAAATTTAAAAAATTATCTATATAATAGTCATATTATAGTAACTGTTACTAATAATTAGGTTAGAATATCTGTAATAGCAGTCATACTAGTATAACTAGCAGATTATGAAGTATCTGTATAATTATACAAAAAAATGAAATTAACAATCAGGTAATGCAAACACTAGATAAGTTCTTGTAGCTATATAAATTTATTAAAATTAGATAACAAGAAGTCTATTTAAAAAGATCTGAGTAGAAAGATAGTTAGATCTTTAATAGTGTTACTGTAAAGGCTAATTTGAAAAGATGAATACCAAGGTTGTAGTACCTAAATAGGCAAGAATCTTTATATTAAAAAAGACTTAAAGGTACTACCAAACAGACCATCAGATTGAACTAAAGGAAAAAGATATCAAGCCAACCTGATATACCAATAAATTGGTTGTAGTTCTATATAAACTATCTGAATTGGAAGTCTGAACAAAAGACAAAAGTATACTAAAGTACTAGTATTATATTGTGAAATAAATGCTAGAATTTGAATAAACTCTACAAGAGCATAACAGTTAAATAATATAACTCTGATTACAAATATTAGTTCTGCTATAATGATATCTAAATCAGTTATAAAAATAAATACAAAATGCTCTGAGAAGTTTACTTTAAGAATAAAATAATCCTAAACTTGAAATAATAATCTGAATATTTAAATATAACTTAGTGATATTAATATAAATTACAAATTCAGAGAATTTAAAGTAAAATACTCAAACAGAAAAATTAGATATAACAATTAGTAAAAAACTTTGAGCAAACTTCTTAAATAGATAATATAAAAAAATTATATATGTAACTAATTATATGCTTTTTTATAATGGTTCATAGAATCATATTACCAAAAAAGTCATTAATAAAAGTCAAAAAACCAAAGAGATTACTTTAATAAATAAAATAAAAAATAAAAAAAAATAAAAGTATTAAAAAGCAAATTTATATTGCAAATAGTTTTATTACTAAAAACCTTAATATAATTTTAATAAAACAACTTATTTTTATTTTTATTTTTTTTAAATCTTTGGCAGCCTTGCTGATCACCTTTATTAAGAGTCTTATATACATAATTTTGTACAAAGTTGGCTTAAATTTTGGCTTGACACCCCCAGCTGCTTCTATGAATGCCCAGGAGTAATCTGTCATACTGGCCAGAGGGTTATACCAAGCTAGCCATTAGAACCATAAAAGAATGGTCATATCTTTCTTTTTATATAATCCCTAACTGAATCTAACCAAGAACTTTGTATTTTTTCTTTTTTTTCTTTTTTCTTTTCTTTTACAGTTCAGCCTTGATCCTTTTCTAAAACTTCTTTATCTATTCTTTTTATTGAATTTCTTACTGTATTACTTCTTGGAATGCTTTCTTTCTTTTTTTGTTTGCAGGGCTAATTCTGTTTGTCTTTTTCTAGTTGGTAACTGCTTCATAGTATTTCTTTTATATATTTTCAAAGAAACCATTCTATACTGTATTTGTCTATATTATTATAAACTCTTTAGCTTTTTTTAAAGTTTGGGTGAGGCTTTGTATTGTTATTTTGGCTTTTTCTTAGATTAGTCCTTTTATGCTTTTGGATCTATATTCTTTTTTTCCTTCTATAGAGTTTTTTTATAAGATTTTCATTAGTTTTAATTTGCTTGTTTTCTTCTGAATTTCTTCTAAGAGCACTGACCAAGCCAAATTAATAGCTAAATTTTCTGTAATGGCCCAATCTTTTTCATGACCTTTACAAATAGCTAAGTGTTCTTGGTCTTTTTCTTGGTCTTCATTACATAGAATGCAGTATGGCTTTTTATATATATTTGAACATCTTATTGCTAGAGTTTTTAGTACTGATAGTTTTTTATTAACACATTTGATTAGTATTGTAATTTCTCTATTCTTCTTTATACTTATATATCTGATTCCACTTTGATTTCTAACCTTTTTTTATAGTAATAACCAGTTGTATTCTTCTTTTTCTTCATCTGGTTCTAATTTTTGGATAGTTGATGTAAATCACCATTCTGAGCCAACCTTAAAATCTAAGATGTCTTTGATAAATTGTCTTGTTGGCTCTTCTACAATTGTTGTTTTCTAATAGAGTGATACATTTAAACCAGGTGGTAGCATTACTATAATCATATCTCTATTTTCTATACTACTTCCTTCTTTTGCTATTTTATCTATACTTGTATTCTATTTGTTATCATTATGTTTCTTAACTTTAACTAATTCTAACTCTATCTCTTTTAATTTGAGTAACTCTATTATACTTTTTTCAAGTCATAGTTCTTTTCTTTGATTCATTGTCTGCTTCTTTTTAGCTTTTTTCTTTTTTTTAAAACCTAATATTGCTGCTACACTATCTGTATAGATCTTAATTTTTCTTTTTCTTGGTGCTATTAAGATTACTAACCAAATTGCTAGCAGTTCTGATTTTGTTCATGAAAGCCAATTTTGGGCACCTATAGCACCTTCATCAATTGCTTTTATTTTTTCTGCATCAACTTGATTCAGTCTGCTTCCATGTGATCAATATCTGAAGCATTGTTTGTTGCTACTTTTTTGAGTAAACTATCTGTATAGAAGATAAGTTTTTTATCTGAATTTAATTAATTTTTTTGGTTCTTAGAAATAATAAGTTCTTTTATTTCTTTGTTTAGCCACTGTTTTTTGATCAATCTGTGTCCAAATTATGACATATTATATCTTTAAGCTGTGCTTTTGACTTATTTATTTTAGTTCTGTTTTCTTGCTGCTGGCTATGTATTATTTTTTTGTTTATTATAAGTAGTGACTCTTCATCTTTTTTGATAAATCTTAATAATGAACCTTGGACTTCTTCTCTGTAACTTTATTTTTTACAACTTTTTAGTTCTCCTATATGATCAAAACTATATTCTTCATATTTTTTAAGAATTTAGTTTGTTTTGCTTTCAACTAATTTGATCTTTTAGTGTTCTGTAAATACTTTTTTTGGTATATTTGTAACTACTTTTCTTATTAACAAATTATTGATTTCTTTTTCTTTTGATGATTTTAGCACTATCTATTCTTTCTATTTGGTAATATATATTCAGGTTTTAATTGTCTATTATTCTTGTTTTCTAATATTATTTTTTCTATTTTTTTAAACTAGCTGGCTGTTCTATCTTTGTTCAATTCTTTTCTTAATAATTTAAGTTAGTGCCAAGAGATCATTTTGTCTTCTGCTTTGTTAATTAGCTAATTTATTCAAGTTATGTTAAGTTTTTTTAGTGCTAAAGCTGCCTGAAAAGTAAGTTTGTTTTCTAGTACTTTGACAATTCTTAATTCTTCATTTTCCTCCTTAATGTTTATATTGTTGAACTAAAATAACATTTGCAAGTTCTTTGCTTTTAACATTGTTTAATATGCTAGATTGTTTTTTCATAAATTGCTATATACTTTTGGTGCAATTTTATGCCAATTCTTTTCTGTTGTGCCTATAAGCAAAAGGCCTTGGTTTATTCAAATTTTTGTAAGTATCTCTTCTGATCTAGTTAAATTAAGTCTTGCATGTAAACCTGTAATTTGTTTTGTTACCAGTTGATTCCATAGTGCATTGCAGTTGCCTATATTTCTATATATGATTATGCTATTGCTTACTGTTCTTGCGATTCCTAGTTTGTGCTTGGCTAAACCTATTATTGGACTTTAAATAGTTTCTATTGTTCTTTTAGACAATTTTGTTATTTGAAGCATATAAGTTAACTTTGGTACTATACATATATTGTTTATATATGATACTTGTGTGTCTGTATTTTTTTAGTATTTAAAAACCTTGTTGTTAAATGTACTAATTCTTTTGCTCTTGACTTAATTTGGTTTTCATTGAGTTTGCTGTTAAGCCAAATTTCTAAAAATTTTGTAATTTTAGTCTTTTTTTCTTTATGTATCTATTTGTTACTAAGTTTGATCTTTCTATTTTCTTTAGGTTCACTTGGATTTATGATTATTAGCTTTAATTTTTTTCTATTTATTTGGATGTTATTTAATTCAAAAAAGTCTTCTGCAATTTGTAATATCTGCTCCATTTGCTCTTGACTACTTGCTATTCATGTTGTATCATTTGCAAAAGCTACTACTGCTTGTTTTTGTTAAATAGTTTAAGCTATTGTTGTATGAGTTTGAGACCTCTATTATATAGCCTAAGTTTGAATCTTTTTGGATTCTCTCGAGCAAAGGATCAAAAAAATTCTTTATACTAAAGGTAAAAGCATCTCACTTTGCTCTATTTTATCATTTATTACAAATGCTTCTGTATGACCCCAATGTGTAATTATTCTGGATTGTCTATTTTGAAAAAGATTTAAGATTATTTTGATTGTTATTTCTAGAAGTTTGATTCTTTTCATGACTGCCTTTAAGGCTGTTAATAATACTGAATCAAAGGCCTTTTTCATGTTTTGAAAGACTAACCAAAGCTCTATATTGTTTTCTTTTGCATCTTCTATTAATATGTTTATAATATACACTGGCTTTTTTGTTAAATTTCCTGGCAGTCTTGCAAAGTTTGAACCTCTGAGAATATTTTTTTGACAAAATATTCTGGCTAATCTTCTGATTAGAATTTTTGTTGTACATTTTCAAAATGTTTCTAATAGAGCTATTTGTCTGACATTACTAAGATTGTAGTAGTATTTATCTTTTTTTGAAATCAGATATATTTGTGATATTTTTCATTTCTTTGGAATTGATTCTGATTAGATACAAATTTTAGCAAATATTCTAAAAATTTCATGTGCTTTGACTCCAGCTGCTTGGATTAGTATATATATGATGTCTAAGATTTTTGATGCTGTTTTCTTTTTAAGTTCTTGAATTATTTTATTTCATTTTTTTTAGAAATATTTTGATTAAGATCTTTGTATTATTCTTTTTTGATAAACTCTTTTGGCTTATATATTTCTTCTCATTTTTTTTTATATATATTTTGATTAAAATAACATAGTTTAATTTAATTTTGGTAGTATTCTTTTATTTTTATAAGCACTTCTGCTAGTTTAATAATTAGGCTTCTTTGTTTTTTTTTTTCATTAATAAGTCTGTCTAGTTGAATTTTTTTTGTTAATTTGTCTAAAAGGCTTACTAGCATTTTGCCTTGTTTTTCATCGATCATTTGGCATTTTATTTCTATATTGTCTTCTATTTCTTTTTTTTTTTGTTCTTTTAGTTTACTGATTCTTCTTGCTTGAAGTATTCTTCACTAATTTTTTAGATCTTCAATAAGCTTTTGTGTTCATAATTGTGCTAAGTTTATATAAGTTTTGTGATGCTCATTGATAAATCTGATTTTTTCATTTAGCTCATCTATATTATCTTCTAAAAACTTTAGTTTGATGTTTATTTTTCTTATACTAATCTACCTTCCCAATTGTGTAAGCATTTTGCCTAGTTGAGATTCTTTCATTTTCTTTCTTTTTCCACTTAAGGTATTAGAAATTTTTCTTTTGAGAATATATTTTCTTGCTGTTGTAATAATGCTGTTGCTAATTATATCTCACCAGTTATTTAATTAGTCAAATTCTTTAATATCTTTATTTGTCTGTAAGAACTATTGCAAATCTTGAATGCTAATTTTCTTTTTTAATATTGAATCAAGCTTCTGTCTATACATTTTCTAGTCTTTTTTGGTTGCTTTATCATAAAGGAAAACTGTTCTTTTATGATTTTTTTTTTTTATTTCTGCTGCACTATATGGTATAATTAAGTGGCTTAATTTCATCTTTGCTATAACTGCCTTGTAATCACTATTTGTACAAGTGTCTATTTCTTGAATTTCTGCTTTATAGAAACCATCTGCTAACTCTTCTGTAACCTAAATGTAATTGATTTTTGATTCTGATTCACATCCAGACCATGAGAACTCTCTTGTATTTGGATTAATTATTCTAAATATATTACTAAACTCTTGTCTTTCTAGTCAGCTAAGTAGTGAATCTGGCTTTACTTGTTTTTTTTTTAGATTTATTAGTCTGTTTAGGTTCAAATTTACTGTTGCATTAAAGTTACCCATAACTACTATTTATATTCTTGACAATCTTTTAACATATTTGTTAATTATTAACTTTTGAATTATTTTTCTTTCTTCTTTGTCATTTGAAGATAGGTAGGCCATTATAATTATAATTTTTATTTGTTTAAAGAAGAAGCTAGCAGCAATCATATATTCATTTGTTATTTTTATATGGCCTACATATTTTTCTATTTTTTGGTTAATTAATAATCCTACTCCTGAACCTTTTTTCTTATTGGGATTTGCACTTAATCAAATGTTTTTGTACTCTTCTAAATGCTTTTCTAAAAAGAAACCTTCTTTAACTGAAATGTTTGTTTTTGCTAGACCTATTATGTCTAGTTTATTATTGGTTAACCAATTATACAGTGATTCTAACTTTTGGCTATTTGATTTAAGCCCATTAATATTGTATATTGCCAAATTCAATTCAATTCTTTTGTTCATATATATTCTTTCTATTTTTAGTAACTCCTTTTCATCATCTTTTGTTTTTTTGTCCAAATATAAAGCATTTCTTTGTGTTGAAATAGTTCTTTTTCTTTTATTTTGCAATAAGAAGCTTGGCTCTATATTTGAGATTGTTGGTTTAACCTTAGTAATTTTTAGGAATGATTTGCAAAACTAGAGCTTGCTAACTCGAGTTTTGCTTCATGCTGTACTTTAAGTTTGTCTAGTCTGCTAATAATTTCTAATAGCAAGTCTTCAGTTGATAGTTTTTTTTTTTTTTTTTAGTAATTCTTTGTATTCTTTTTCTTGATTAGTTCTAGAATCCTTGTTAAAATTCTTTGTGCTATATTTGTATTCCATTCTTGGCTATCCACTTTTTTGTTAATCCAACTTTTCTTTCTTAATAGTTTACTTTTTCCTTTTGTTGCTTTTCTTATTTTGAAATCTTTTCAAAAGATCGAGTGATTATAGTATCAGAATAGTTTTGATTGTGCTAATTCTAAATCTTCTTGGTTTGCAAAAGTGACAATTGCAAACTCTTTGGAGTTACCATTACTATTAATTGGTATAACACTAATTTTGCTTTTTTATTTTTAAGGCTTCTTAGCAAAAAAACTTCAGAAGCTCCTTTGGATACTTCTAATAGTTTTGCTGTAAAGCAACTATGTTTATTCTTTTGCTCATAATCTTCTTTACCTTGTGTCATTTATACCAATTTGTTGTTGTCTAATAAGAGTAACCAAGGCATTTCTGTATAGTTTTTGATCATTGTTTCAATTATTGCTAATGCTTTAAACTAAGATCTTTTAATTCTTACAACTTTTATATTTCTAATACTTCTATACATAAATTCAATTTCTTTATAACTAATGTTTGCTGATAAATCTTATATAGTTAAATAATTTGGGTTCTCTATCTTTTCTTTTCCTTTTTGATATGAATTAGTATAGCTTGTTTGCTTTGTAAAGTGCCATTTGAACTCAGTCTTCTGTGAATTTAGTGCTTTCATTTAGCTGTGCTGTTTTTAAAATTTTGTGTTTGCCTTTTTCTATTTGTATTATAACTAAGACTACTTCTTTGTTTTTCTGTCTCTATAGAGATGAGTTTACACTAATTACCTTCTTTTTTTAACACTTTCTTACTTGTTGTTCTTCACTATATTTGCAATCAAAGTCTACTATAATCCAATTATTTCTATTCTGAAAATTTTCTTCTATTCCTTTAATATGTTTATTATCTCTAAGTACCTATTTTATAAAATTAATTCTGTACTCTTTTGTTTTACCTAGAATTTTGTATGTTAAGATTTTTACTTTAAATGAGTTTTTTTTGTTAAATAATCTATTTTGTAGTAACCAAAGACTATTTTCTAATGATGCTAAGTTGATTAGTTCTTTTAAGTTTGTTTCTTGGTCTTTAGTGTTTTTTTTTCATTAATAAGATCAGAGTTATTTTGATTTGGCTCTATGCATTCTGTCTTTGAAACTATTTTACTATTTTCATCTTTGTTTTCATTTTTACTAATCTTGACAGCTGACTTTTCTAGGTTTGTTGATTGGTAGTTTTGACTTGATGTACTAGCTTTTATAGTAATAGTAAGGTCTTTTATGTTGTTGATAATATTTTAACTGTTTTCTTTTGTTGTTTTAACTGTAGGTTCTTCTTGTTTTTGCTTTTTTGAACCAGTTGATTAAATGCCAATGTTTACATTTTTTTTTTCTATTTCTATTTTGTTTTTTTCCTTTAATATTACTGAACTACTCATATTAGCTATATAGTTAATTGCTTCTAGATTGTGTTGTGTTATTTTTGCTTTCATTGTCCATTTTTTAATTAATATTTTTTTAAGGCTTCTAGTTTCGATTTGCCTTAATACTTTGAGAACTTGATCATAAATTAACAGATCCTGTTTTGTAATTTCTTTTGAATTACTAATTGCTATACTATATGCTATTTGTTCTATATTGTTTGAGCTATGTAATATTGCATCTTTTAGTGCTTTAGTTAACATATTGCTATCTAAGTAACTAAGATTTTTTTTGCCTACTCTCCAAATAAACTTAAGTAACCCTGCTTGTATAACTTACTCATCTTCTAATCTGCACTTAAATGATAATCAACTAATATCTACTAGTAGTATTTTTCTAGATTTTTCTTAAAAAAGCCATATGCTTTTCTGTTGTTGTTTAATTGCATAATTGTTGTTTTCTTGTAATCTATTTATTTAACTAAAAAGAGAACATAGTTTATTGTTTGTTTACTTTGTTGTTTACATGTTTTTGTGCTACCTATTTTGATCTGCTGTTTGGGGCACTACCAATTTTTCAAATTTTTAGAAAAAATTTTGAGAAAAGAAACTATATTGTTCTTTTGTACTTTGTACTTAACTTAAAGTAATAAGAGCTTCTATTAAACTTAATGTTGTTTTTGGTCTACTTTCTTTTTATTTAAGTTGTCAGAACAAGTTTTCTAAGTTAGTTCTTGCTTGCTGCTACTATTTTTGTCTTGTCTAATTTTGAAACAAAGGATTAGCAAGAAGAGTTTTGATTTTTGGCCTGGCTGATTTAACTGTTATTATAGGTATCTTAATCTAATTGTTAAAAATAATTGCTATAATATGAGTATTATATAGATAATAATCTAAATTTTTGTTATCAATGAGATTTTGAATATTTAACTTATTATTTGAGAGATTAATAACTTATTTGTTAATAAAGCAACTTATTAACAAGACAGACAACAAAATAAACTTATATCAATAATTTAAACTACTAAAAAAAAATTAAGCAAGAGTAAACTAGTTAGCTAGTTTAAAAAAATAAAATAAAAGTTATTAAAAAACAAAAATAATAAATATTTAAAAGCTATTGTATTTTATTAAAATACAGAAGTACTGCAAATATTTCTAATAATTATTCAAAAAATAATAAAAAGTATTAAGTTATTAAAAAAAAAGAAAATAATAATTTAATAATTAGAAAAGTAGTTATGAATATACTAAGAAAACTACTTATAAAGTATTAAAAAATAAAATCAAATAAAAATAAAACAAATTAAGTTTTAAAAAATATAAAAAATATAATTTTAATTATATAAAAAATATAAAAAATAAAATAACAAAAAAGAAATTCAAAGTTTTTTATCAAGATTTATTAAAAAAAATAACTGTTACTTAATCTTAATCAAAAATAATAAATAATTTAGATAAAGTAAAAGTAAACTAGACAAATATAAAACTCTAAATTAAAAATATAATTGATGATTTATTATTTATTTGGACAATAATCATAGTGTAATATAATGCAGATCACTATAAAATTACTACAGAGTGAAATGCAATATGCATCTATCTAAAACATTTTTTAGTACTAAGTTAATAGTCCAAGTCAATTAATTAAAAGTTGTAGAGCTCACTAAGGCACATCTAATAATAGTCAGATTATCCAAATCAGTCTAATAGTTGCCAAAATATTGCCAAAAAACACTTGGTCGACTATGTAAAATTCTATATAAAATTATACAAACAGTAGTATATTTGCATAGAATTTTACATAGTTGGCCAAAAATTTTTTGGCAATATCTTAGCATCTATTAAACTAATTTGGATGATCTGATCATTATTAGATATGCTTAATGAGTTTTACAACTTTTAATTAATTAACTTGGACTATTAATTTAGTATTAAAAAAAGTTTTAGATAGATGCATACTGCATTTTACTCTATAGTAAATTACATAGTAATCTGCATTATATTACACTATAATCTTTGTTCAGATAACTGGCAAATCATCAAATAATATATAATAGTTTAGATATAATTAAAAAGCAGTATTTAAGTCAAGATTTAAAAGAACTACTTATCTTTAAAATTAGTGAAGTTAGCTAAAATTAAATAAAAAATTTATTTTTTATACAAATGCACTTTTTAAAAAGTTAGCATTAAAAAGCATTTTAGAGAATAATTATATAAAAACAGATTAAATACAAATAAATAAAAAAAAAATAATAATAGTAAAGATATTATAGATACTTGAAACTGATTCTCATTAACAAAATCTGAATAGCTAGTTATTTGACTTGTGCTTTTAATAATAACAAAAAAAAAATTAAGATTTATTTTTTTTTTGATGTTAAGATAACCTTTTTGGTTTTTTGATTTTTATTAATAACTTTTTAGTAATGTGATTCAATGAACTACTACAGAAAAGTATACAATTGGCTATATGTGTAACTTTTCTATATTATCTATTTAAGAAGTTTGCTTAAAGATTCTTTATTAATTACTATATCTAATATCTCTACTTAACTATTTTACTTTAAATCTTCTGAATCTGCAATTTGTATTAATATCACTGAGTTATATTCAGATGCCCAGATTATTATCTCAATCTTAGAACTATTTTATCTTCAAGATAAACCTTTTAAAATCTTCTGTATTCATTTTACAGCTAATCCAGTATATATTACTATAACAAAATCAATACTTATAGTTAGAGTTATATTATTTAACTGCTATGTTCTTGTAGAGATTACTTGAATTTTAGCATATACTTTACAGCATAATCTTAGTACTTTAGTATACTTCTATCTTTTCAACAAACTCTCGATTCAAATAACCTATATAAGATTATAACTAGTTTATCAATATATCAAATTAATCTAATATCCTTTTTTTCTGATTCATTACAGCAGTCTGGTTAATAATACTTCTGAAAATTTTAACCTAAAGATTCTTGTCTGTTTTGATACTATGATCTTAGTATCCATTTTCTTAAACTAGCCTTTATAGTAGAGTTATTAAAAATTCATTTATCTCTTTATTTGGGTCTTTTTAAATCAACTTTTTGTTATTAAATTTCAATAAATTTATATAGCTACAAGAACTTATCTAGTGTTTGCATTACCTGATTGTCAGTTTGTATTTTTTTATATAATGCTATACTTATACAGATATTATATGACCTTTTAGTTATGCTAATGTAATCATCAAGAGGAGTGGTAACTTAGTAAAGTAATTAGATTGTTAACTTCAAGTAGTAGGTTGGATGTTCAAATCCTATCAATAATAAAAATTTAAATAATTATCTATATAATATTCATATTATAACAATAGGTACTAATGATTAGGTTAGGATAATTGTAATGGCAATCACACCAACATGATTTGCAGATCATAGGGCATTTGTGCAATGTTGAAGTTATACAGAGGAATACAAATTGACAAATTAGGTAGTGCAAACACTAGATAAGTCCTTGTAGCTGTATAAATCTGTTAAAATTGGGTAACAAGAAGTCTATTTAAGAAGACCCAAGTAAAGAGATAGCTGGATCTTTAACAGCTTTACTATAAAGACTAGCTTGGTAAAACAGATACCAAGGTGAAGTACCTAGTCATAGTAGCTGAATGGATAAGAATCTTTGGATTAGGAGTCTTAGAAGTATTACCAACTAGGCTATTGCAATAAATTAGAGAAAAAGAATATAAGGCTAACCCAATATACTGTTAGCCTGTAGTTTTTCCTTTAACTACAATAATAACAGAAGATGCTTAACTATAGTATAATGATTATAACTTGACAGATTTTATATAAAAGTTTACATAAGACTTAACAAAATACAGAGTGATTTAGGATTTTAAGACAGAGACAACAATAAATAGTATATGAAGATACTAAATATTGCATTCAGTTTATTAACTATGAAATGTA
>CAJVQA010001802.1:0-24057 GCA_910591915.1 Cetraspora pellucida
TTTATGTAAAAATCTCAGTTAAATATTCAATAAAGATAGAGGCATGGCCTCACCATTAATATTAAAAAAAAAAAAGTATATATTCTATCTATGAAAAACTAAAGCTAGGGCTAATTTATTCTTGACTCAAACTTTACCAAGAGGGACCAAAGACCTTACTTAGTCTGGAATTGTTTCTATAAAGTTAGGTAATGCATTGTGGTTTTTGAAATTTTCTATTCAAACATTAATTCTTTTTTCAACTTGCAGGCTTTTGTAATTAATAAGTATGTAGATATGGGCATCAGTGTTATCTGAAATTGTTGTAATAGGTTGGATTGGTTTACTAATTGTGGTGTAATTTAGGATTGTTAGTTTGGTGTATTTTGGTCTTGAGAAGTTGTTTAACATCAAGTAATTCAAATTTGTTTGTGTATTGCTTTTCTGATTTTGTACAATATTGTTTTAACAGCTGTATGCTTTATTTTTTGTTTATTGTCTTGTTAATTTTCCTGCTTTAGTATAGAGTAATGATGCCCTTAGCAATTATATTTACCTGATTGTTATTAATGTTGAATAGTATTAGTAGTGTAATGAGGGGTTTCTAATTTTGTGATATATTTAGTTGATGTTTGGTAAGTATTTTTGTAATTGTGTATTCAATAATAGAGTTGATATTGATGTTATTAGCATGGCATTGTGTCTAATGTTCATTAGTTTCAGAGTAGGCCTTGCATCTTTGGCAGTTTGGACCACTATGTTTCTTGGAGTTGTGTTTGTGAAATACTGTTTGGATGGGTAGTTCATTGAGAAAGAATTTAATTTTAAAAGCCTTCAGATTTGAATGAGAAGAATGAGTATATCTAGAACTAGATTTGTTATTATAGTTTATGAAATCATAAAAGGTTTCTCAGTAAATTTCTGTATATGTTGTATTTCAAATGTTCATTCAGTTTTAAGCATGCCATGTAGCAACATGGTATGCATTATTAATATGTCAGATAAATCTTTTGGATACATGCTCAATGCATTGTACTAGTTAATAGTAAAGATATCGCATTTTATTGCTGTATGCTAAGATAATGCATAGTAATATTGGGTCTGATTGTGATGTTTAGTGTTTCATTTTATTGAAGCTAGATTTGCTAAGATCTTTGTTTAATAATTGCTTTTAGTGTTAGCCAGCTAGGCCATAGTGAGGTTTTGTAAGTCTAAATATTATGTCAGAATAGGGTATTTAAAATGAACTTTGCTTTTTGAATAAATTGGTTTTTGTTAATATGTATAGTTATGTTTGTGTTTTTATGATACTGAGTGCAATGCATATTAGGGCTGTGCATAATGCTTTGTTAGTACTTGGCCAGCTATAGTTATTAATGCAAAACTGAAAATTTAATTTGTCATTTTTCCAAACAACTGAAGTAATTTCTGTTAAATTTGGTTTATAGATTACTAGCTTAATATCAATTGATTGCATTTTTGGTATGTTTTGATACAGGTTTCAAAGACCTTTTGCTGCCTTTTGAGATAATATTATATTAGTTATATTAATAAAGGTTTATTAATATGATTTAATAAATAATTTGTTAATAGGTTTAGTTATAAGTTTTTAATTGAGCCTGTTGTCAAACTGTATTGTTACTAATTCTTTTATATTATATCTGATGTTGTATTTGGAGTCTACTTTAATTTTACTAAGTATGCTGTAGGATGGGTTGAGTTAAGATTACATTTAGGACATGGTTGCAGAGTTGTATTATTTGATGTCATTATTTAGTAGTATATTGTTATATGCTGATTTTTTATAGAAGTTATTTTTCTTATATTTTTTATTTTAGTATTGTAAATCCAATCTTTTTTGTTAATCTGTTTAGCTTTGAGTATGTAGAGGTTTGGTGTAAGCAGTATATGGTTCTTATCTTTAATAATTTTATTAGTTTGCTAAATTATTTGTTTGAACTATTTGGTTTTCTGCCTCTTTGTATTTTTGTTATAGTTTGTGTGATATGCATCCAGATAAGTGTTTGTAAGTATGTATAGTTTATGTATTGTTCTATTGTATAGATTTCTAATTTATTAAGTTTTGTTTTAATTTTGTAGGCTGATTTGAATTGTTGTGAAATATGATTTATAGTTTTACTTTTAAAGGCTAGGAGTTTGGCCAGATATCTGCATGTTTTATTAAGACTTTCACTTGGTGTAGACTTTGTAGCATTCTGCTGTAGTTGAGAAGTTTTCTTCCTGACTTAAGGTGTATAAATAATCATTCAGTATAGATATGTTAGTTGCAACTATATTTTGAATTTGTTGTAGTTGAATTTTGAGTATAAAGTTGTAAAAGGTTATAATGATTAAGTTGATATATTATTTGAGCAATATATTGTTGGTTCTGTATTTCATTATCTTTCTAAAGAGCATATATTTTGTGGTAAAACATTGTGGAGTTTGGAATAGATGTAGCCATGTTTGCTTTATATTTTGCTATAGTTGTATAGCTATATGTAATTTTGTTACAGATAGTGTCTAGTAGCTTGAAGTTTTGTATATGATTGGCAATTTTAGTAAGTATTACTGAATTGATTATGTAAATGGCTTGTTTTTCTGTGATTTTTGCATATTTGAGTTTTTTAATTGCATCAGTTACTTTTTTCATTATAATTTAATGTATAGGAGTTTGTCTTTTTTCTATTGTAAATCAATATTTGAGAAATCTAAATGCTTTTTTTTGTTGGGATACTGGTAATTGGTATGTTGTTGAATGTTATACTAGATGTTGTTTTGGTTATGTTTGTTGCTAGTACTAATTTTGTTGAGTTGATCTGAATATTAGTTAGATCATAAAATGTGATTGCAGTAGTTATAATTTTAGATAATTTTTCTTTTGATGTTGTAATCCAAATAGTATCATCTATGTATACTAGTACTAGATGGTTAGTTTTGTAAGTAGTGCTCTTGTCAGTCAAAGTAAGTATATTTGTCTTCTTTTCATATTCTTTATATCTCTTTGTAAATTTGGTTAGTAAAAAGTCATAGTATATGCACTATAGTAGATGAGTAATCATTTCTTTTTGTTCTATTCTGTCATGAACTAGATATTTTAATATGTTGCCATAGTTTGTAATTACAGAATTTACATAGTCTGTAAAAATAGTAATTATTAGATCAATTATATTCTTTGGTATTTTTATTCACTGTAAAGCTTTGTGTAGTAGTAGAATATAAACAGAATCATAGGCTTTTGACATGTTTTGTGATAATAGCCATAGTTCTTGTTTGGAGGCATTTGCAATTCCTATGATATGTGTTAGAGTAGATATTGGTATAGCTGTAGAAGTGTTTAGCAAAGCTACATAGTTGCTATTATTGAGTATAAGGTATCTAGTAAAGATATTGTTAAGCCTGTTAGTAATTATTTTTGTTAAAATTTTTTAAGTATGTTCTATAAGAGTTATTGGTTATGTGTTATTTTATTGTTTTGTAAATTTGAGTTTTTTAAAAATGAAGTAAATGTTGCTATGCTTCCATGTTTTTGAAATTGTGTTTAGTGTTAGGCATGCATTTAGTATTTTGCAGAGTTGTATTAGACCAGTATTACTTAAATGTTTTAGCATCTCATTTGAGATGCCATGTAGTCCAGTTGCTTTACTAGTTAATGATTTTTTAATAGTCTTATTTAGCTCTTCCAGAGTAATTAGATCAAAGATATTTTTGTATCAGCAGTCTTGGATATTGTTTATGAGTTTGTATTCTTCTTTCTACTTCTTTCAGTAGTTCTAGTTTGAAGGGTTAGGTTTGTTCAGTTTTTATAATTTGTTTGTACTTCTTTTTATATTAGTTCTAGTTCTGTAATAACTTCATTTGCTTTATATATATTGTGGAATAAAACTGAGTCTGTATGTCTTTTTAGTATACTATTAATCATGTGAGTAGTGTTATTAAAGTTGTTATATCTTTTGTGAATATATTTATTTATTGTGTTTTGGTGAGCAAAGTTGTTTTCTAGTTTTCTGGCTTGGTGTATTGTTTTTTGCTGAACTTTTAGATATATGATTAGTGCCTCCTTATTAGTAGATGTCAGGTCATCTAATATGATGTGATTGATTTGTATTTCTGTTTTGTTGTTAATATAATTTATATCCTTGTATATTTGTATTAAAGTGTCAGTAAAAGTTTGTGTGTTTGCTTGTATTTGTTTTATGAGTTTGTTAGTATGCTTAAGAGTGCATGGAGTTTGGTGACTTTGGTAAGGAAGGTGTAGGTTGTTTGAGGCTAAATCTTGATTCTATGTATGTTCTTCTTGGCTGTTATAGTGATTGCTTAATTAAGTTCATGCCATAGTTTGTTTAATGTACTAATATTGTTTATTTCTTGTGTGATTATATTTTCTTTTAAATAGGTTGTAATTAAGCTTAAAAATTCTGTCC
Organism: Cetraspora pellucida; assembly: GCA_910591915.1. NCBI lineage: Eukaryota > Fungi > Glomeromycota > Glomeromycetes > Diversisporales > Gigasporaceae > Cetraspora > Cetraspora pellucida. The sequence goes on from CAJVQA010001802.1 coordinate 4,404, forward strand.
ACAGATCTGATGTCATTTGGTCATATTTAAAATTTTTTCTTTTCCTTTGTTTTCATCTATTGTTTTTTATTTAAAGGTTGTATGCCCATTGTAGTTGCATAATTTGGTGATCATTGTCTATTATTCTATTAGAAGAAATTGTTTGAGAAGATGTTATATTATGTATAAGTTGTGTTGAAACCCAGATGTAATTTATTTGGCTATTCGTCTCTTGTTAGCTTTAGATAGGATCTGTAATATTGAAATAGTTGAGTGTGCTAAGTAGTCCATGTAATTTTAGTGTATTAAAGAGTAGAGCTATTATCTTTTAGTGTTTTTTGTCAATATTAAAGTCTCTAAGAACAATTATATAATAGCCTTTAGCTGTTGTCTAGTTTACTTACTGTATTATTGTTTGCTGTAAAATCTTATTAAGAGGATAGTTTGTAGCTAATAGGTAGATAAAAATTATTTGAATTTGGATTTCATTTGGAAAAAAGAAGTCTATTGCAATAGCAGTTCCTAGTTCTGTTATAATGTTATAAATATAGAGTCTAAGTAGTTTAGTAATTGTAATTGCAGTATCAAGACTTGTTTCTCTTTTGATTGCTCATTAAGCATTACAGTTTAAGGTATAAATATAGTAATAAGAGTTGCTTATAAATAGTTCTATATAGGTTGAGTTAGCTAATTTTGGTTTGTTGTACTGCATTTAGTTCAAATAAGGATAAAATATCACCCATTCTGGTTTAGAGAGTGATGGAAGTTTTAGAATATGTTCAGATATTGCTTTAACTGTATAATGTTGTCTGAGTTTTGCTAGTATTAGAGTTGCAGTATCTTGGCTTGTTATTAATAGTATAATATCAGTTGTATCTATTTTTTGATTTTTGAGGTCTTCTTGTATTTGTGCAATAGTATCTGGAATTTGAAGCTTTGCCTCTTTGTTTGCACTTCTTTTATCTATAGTTTCTTTGTTTGTTTCTGGTATTTGTATTCATTCTGTAGACAGCTTTTGAAAGTAATAGTAGGGTCTAAGAAGGTGTGCAGTTTTTGTTGTTCTTTTGAGTGTATTTATTGGAATAGTAAGATTAACTTATATAATTATTTTGGGGTCAGTAGGTAGTCTGGATTTGTTTGTAAAATTAGCAGTTATGCTTAATTCTAAAATGAGTAATGTAATTTTGTATGTTCTTTTAACTTCATGTATAAAGGTTGCTGCTTCTGTATTATTTGTAATTGAGTAGGTATATGTGTTCTAAGTTTTAATTCTGCTTAGATCTTTTGCCAAGCTGGGTTTTACTAGGAAATAGTTATTTGGAATGTTTTGAAAAGCATAATATTCTCTAAGTCTTATAATAATACCTTGCATATCAGTATCCTAGTTGGCTCTGCTATTGGAAAGCATGCTCTTAGTTGTAAATCTTCTATAACTTGGTATGCAAATAGGAGTGCTGTTTTTTTTGACATTGATAGAAGTAAGTTAAAAAAGTGATCTAAGATTTTATCAAAGCTGTAGACATCTTGTAATTGTTTTTTATATATGCAAATCTTTCTAGTTCTCTTCTTTCTGTTATTGGAAAAAGGTGTTTAATTCTGTAGTCTAGATTGTTTATATTATATGGCAATAGTAGAAGTTTGATAAAGTAGATAAATGGTAGCTTTTTAAATTCAAATACTCTGTATAATGTTGTAACTATAGCTTTTGTTTGTAACTTGAATTTTATCAAGAGTTTGAACTCATGCTACAACTTGTGGTTAGCATGTTTGAACCTACCTCTATTTCTATATTCTTAAACACTTAGCTCCTTTTTAAAACACATTCATTACAACTATTCACAACTAAACAATTTCAATTATACACTTACAATATCAATCAAAATTGATTATAGTAAATATTAAATACATTTTCTAAACAAAACCCACTTTCATCTGAATATTTTTTTTCACAACTATCAAATTATACTTATTATCTATCTATACTCATTTCTCTCAATAAACAATAATATACCAAACACTAACCTAATTATAAAGGAAAGTGTTATAGACTATAGTTACCTTCAATTAGTAGGAACTATCTTAGAAGGTTATAATGAAACTATAATAACCAAACAATACTATGACAATATTCAACTTAATATCTGCTACAACAAATTTCTATTCTAAAACCATTTACTACTGCTTTCTTATCCTCAAACTATTATTTTTTTCTTACAACACATCCATAGCTTTGGCTATTTATCTAATAATGCTTATGATTACACATTAACTATTTTTATTAAAAATGATCATATTGAAACTCATGTTTATCTTTTATTTGAAGTTAAGCCATTACCTAATCATTTTATTCTACCAATCCAAGCCATCTGGCATTATCTGAATATCTAGCTAAAATCAAACATATCAACACCTGTCTTTTCTATACTAGCACCTCTAGCTTCTACATCTAGTAACTTAACACAATCCAGAACCCCAAACACTGCATCTCTAAATCTAACAATCTGTACTTACAATGTTTGAGGATACAATAAAAATTTCAAACAGCAAGTTTGGGAAGATTATTGTATCTCTCATTTTTTGAATATTATCAGTATTACAGAAACTAAAATAGCAAAAGATAATGCTGTTACCAAACTTCACAATTCAAAACACTTCTCTTACTTTTGGTTCTGTACTAACAGTTCCAAAGCAGAAACTACACTTATCATTTAAAAACAACTTACATCTCATATACACAATATCCTTATTTTTTCTGACTATGCTATTGCTATTGATCTCTTCTTTAAACATGATCACAAATTTCGAATAATATCTATATATCTATCATATGAAAATTTACAACTTAGACTTTAAATACAAAATACTATTATTTAATAGATCTAACAAGCAACTAACTGAAACATTTTATCTATAATATTAGATAACTTCAATATACCATCTAAAAACTCCACCTCTTCATCTATCAAATACAAATTACTACAATTTTTATAATACAACAATATCTACAACTTGGCAGATCATACAAACACTTCTTTTTACATCTGGCATAGTAGTAAACATTACAGTACTATTGACTACATCTGGACCTACCTTTCTTACTTAAATACCTCAACTCATTCTACTTGGATAATGCAGAAAACTGCACTCAAAATAACTACAAAATTCTTATATTCTTTTGGACTTTCCACTATGCCTATATTGGCAAAAACAGACATTCAACCTGAACTCAATAAAAAATTTTCAATTACAAAGCAATGAACAAAGAGCAATGAGAAATCTTTGCTAACCATATTACCCATAACCTCAATACAAACAAAACTTCTACCTTAATCCAAACTTCTAAATCACTAGAAACTACATAGCACAAAATTCAAACTAGTATTATTAATACAGCTACTAAATGTATTTCTAATAAAAAATCTACTATCTATAATTTTCAATACTCATTTTCTACTAAATCTATCTTACTTTATTAAAGTCTCAAAAAACTAAACAGCATTATTAGACAAGTAAAATCTTTTTTAGCTAAAACAACACCAATAGCCATACACCTTAATTCTTCAATTCCATATCTTAATTCAACCCACCAACATAACATAAATTCTATACTTAATCTTTATAAACTTATATCAAACTGGATTACTAATACTAATACTGAATGGCAATCTCTTTATTATACTTAAAATATAAAAAATATTAAGCAGTTCTGAGAACAAATAAACCAACATATTACTAATCGATGTTCTAAACTCCAAACTAATTTCAAAGCAATGATCAATAGTATACTTAATTATTACAAAGACCTTGTAAAAATCACAATATTAAAACACCAAATGACATTATAACAGATCCCAAAATTATTAAAGAACAAATTAAACAAAATTTTGATAACTAGACTGCTTACAAATCTATTGATACTCATAAATTTAACTCTAACTGATCAGAGGAATACCAACTCAAAACCACAACCAGACTAGACTATTACAATTCAGCTCTAGCTAAATTTTCAATAAATGAAATTTCTACAACTTTTAACTAGCTATCTAACAATAAGGCATATGGTCTATCTGGAATTAGCTATGAAATGCTAAAACAGATTGGCTCTGCCTTTCTTCAAACAATAACTGCTCTTTTTAACTGATACATTCAAACCAACCATATATCTAAGCAATAGAAAGAAAGTTGCATCTTTCTAATATCAAAAAAACCTATCTTTAATAGAAACTTATCTAATACAAAACCTATTAGCCTAGTTGAATATATTAAAAAAATATATACTAAACTTTTTACAAATTATCTTAATCTAATATTCACTTAACACTCTATCTTATCTCCTTATAACTACATCACCCTACCTGGCAATAGCACCTCTATTCCTATATATATAATCAACAATATTATTAAGAATGCCAGTTGTAATAACAAACAACTCTAGCTTTTGTCTTAGGATATAAGCAAAGTATATAATTCTGTAAACTTTGATCTTTTTACTAAGTCTTTCAAATGTATATTAATGCCTCAACCCCTTATTAATACACTTATTAATCTTTTTACTGATTACCAAAACTGTGTTATTTCAACCTTGGACTTACTGATCTTTATTCAGTTAAAAATAGTATAGATCAAGAAGAAACTATAACTCCCTTATTTTGAAGAATCTATTACAATCTCTTAATCAACAGAATAGCATTACAATTTTCAGGATACTCTTTGTCTATATTCTAGAAAACCAATTTATAATCACTCCAAACTTAATGCTTAAAAACATCTGTATCTGTTCTAGCCTATATGGATGACACTCTTTGAATTGCAAAATCGAAAGACAAACTTCCAAAACTGCTATTTCCTTCTACCATATAGCTAATATTCAAATCAATTCAACTAAGTCTATCCTAGTTACAAATTCTTCTACTTTCTCTTTGTGGATCTCCAGATTACTATTTTACTTTATTTCTAAAAAACCAACTATTCAAGTTTCTTGGATGTTGGTTTACATTTAACAACAAATACTTTCAAATCATTAAACTAATAAAAGAAGAAGCTTTTAGTCTTATTAACATAACTAATACAAAAAAAATTACTAACAAACAAATTGCTTATATTATCAACACAGTTATTATTCTAACTTTAGAATACAGACTTCATAACATAATTATTTCTTACACTGTATGCAATCAAATCTTATCCAAATACCTTACTGTAACTAAACACAAATCTCATTTTTCTAGATCTATACCAAACAGTATAATGCTTAATCCATTCCTATACAATATACATAATATCTGAGATTTTCAACTTCAACACCATATCTCTAACTATCTTTAACAAATTAACAATCCTAATCTTTTTGGTATTACAACTCAAATTAGACTCCAACAGTTACAAAACAATCTGTAGTCTTTTACTAGTATACTACATCACCTTAAATTTACTATAGATGGTTCTAACAGATATTCATTAAATTTCAAAATTATTTAACTTCTTTTTTATTTTAAGTTAACCATCTCAGTTAATCTCAACTTGACTTGGCCTTATACAATTAGTAATAGCAGCCAATCACTAGAGTCTATTCTATTACAGTATCCAAAATATTCAAGCAAATTAGATAATCAAACATTATGTATCTTAAACAACTCTATATTGCAGATAATAACACTTTACTTAACTAGAAATATCTTTCACCAAAATTATTATATTTATCTAAAGGCAGAAAACCCTTCTGGTTCTCTTACTTAGAAAATACAATCTTAACACACTCTTATTATTAAAATATTTTATCATATTACCAATCATCAGGCTACAACCCTTATGCTTATTATACTATTAATATATCCAAAAAACTTACTAAATCTAAACTCTGATTACTCTCATACTATAATAATGAAATTATTATTGGGAAAATACAAAAATATTTTTTATCTTTTAACTATTACTCTATTATTTATTGGACCTCTAATATAGACTTAAACTACATAAGATTTTATCCTTTACCTTCTGTCAGCTACAAACAATATATAGGAGCCATTTTAATTTTTATAGAATTAACTAAACCTGTACTGTTGAAGTTTCTGCAATTATTTCTGCACAATTTCTTGGCAGAACTAACTCAAAGCATCAACTTAACTTCAATGCCAATTACTTAGATCTTATCTGCTCTACAGTTGTCAAACATCCAACTTACATTTCTTCTTTATCTAATATTTCTATTATCAACTCTATCATCTCTAAAATCTTTATTTCAAGTAAATCTAATAATAAACTTATATCTATTTCACATTACAACCTCTCTTACCAACAACTATCTTTCTATACCAATGGATCCATAATTGATATTGGTACTAACCAATTCACAATAGGTGTTGGTTGGATCCAAGTTGATAATAATAATCAAATTATTAATTTTTTTTCTACTAAAATTAAATTTTGGCCTTTATCTTACAAAACAGAACTCTTTTCAATTATCACTGCAATCTTAACTGCTTTTTGAAACTGTATTATTAATATTTTTACAGACTCTCAATCAGTAATTTCTAAATTTAATAATCTTCAACTTAAGTAATTTACTCTAAAAAGTTACTCAAATTTAATTCATGACCAATTTGATATATTCTTTTAAACATTATAAAATTATACAAATTACAAATTACTTTTCATAAAGTACAAGCTCATTTAGATAACTATCTCAATGAGTACACAGACTCTTTTACTAAACAACATCTAATATCATTACTTCTTTTATTTAACTACACAAATTTTTATAACCCTTATCATATTCTCTAATAGAAACACTATTATGTAGAGTTTTCTATAAGGCATTTCATTAAACAAATTTATAAAACTTATATCTTAGCTATATGGACATCACAAAAATGAAACAGTAAGTGGTCATACTACAACCAAGACATTGAATGGAGATCTACTTGGCTTTATTTCAATCACAATCAAAAATGCTCATACAATATTACTAACTTTAGACTTAATTAACTAAAATCTTTTAAAACAAAAATCTTTTTTAATGAATTGTCAACATACTCATTATATCATATTATTTATCTAAGCCAATATCCAGACACTGTTTGCTTCTTTTGTAATTTATCTAATTCTTATTCTTATTGGTATATTTATGCTAATCCATCTTTACTCGATCAAATTATCCAAATCTCCACTAATCAAATTATCTCTAATAACTTGTCTGACCTTAATATCTACTATAAACATAATTTAATTAACAAAATTCTTCATCATTTAACTTTTAACTCTTTATATACATTATCTAATACTTACTATCTCAATCTTATTCTTAAAAGACTTATTCCAAAGTCTCTTATATTAACAATTTAAAACTTCAAAATTTTATACAAAATAGTTTTTCAACTTATTATTGATATTCTTCTTAATATTAATGAACAATCATATAAACAACTATGGAAAACATCTATATCTATTTCTTTAATTAGAAAAATCACTAAAACAAATCCTGATCTCAATCAATTAACTAATCTTCAAGACCATCCATTCCAATTAGAAAACATACTTGTTCTCGAAGAGATTACATTTACTTATGTCTTTGTGAACTTCCTGATCAATTATATTCTTACTCAAATACATGTCCTTTTATTGATCAAGCAATTTGCAAAATTAACATTTGGTCCATCTTATGGATCAAATATAACATATCATCAAATTATATATTAAACATTCAAATCTAAGTGAGCTTTGATCATTTTAGTAGGTTTAGATTACAAATAAACTAGTCTGAGCTTTTATTCTTGCATGTAATTTTCAATTTATTTGTTTTGTACAAATAGTAGTAGCTATATAGTTAGCAGTTTAATGGTTAGCCCTGACTGCATATATTGGCCTTGACCATAGCATATATATATGTAACTATTTTAAATTAATAAAGATATAAGCAAGGCCTCACCTTAATACCAAAAAAAAAAATAATAATATAATGCACATAATGCAGAATGCCCATCTTTGGTGGTAATATATTTCAAAATGATTTATATAATGCTTATATCGGTGATCTAGGAATTGTAATATCGGTTAATAAAACATCAGATAACAAATCAAAAGGAATTTATGAAGCTTTACTGTATATAGCACCAGAATTTTTGCGAAGAAAACCGTTCACTAAATTATCAGATATTTATTCTTTTGGAATGATTATGTGGGAGATTTCTTCAGGAAATGTTATATTTTCAGACTATAAAGATGAAGATTCGAGCCTAGCTATAAAAATTTGTTGTGGATTAAGGCCAAATATCTTTAAAGGTACAGCAACATGCTATGCAAAACTTTTAAAAAAGTGTTGGGATAACAATCAAGAAAACCGCCCATCGGCTTTAGAAATCCACGAAACCATTTTAGATTAGAAAAATAAACAGGAATTTTGACTGAATTTTTAAAATCTGATAAAGAAATGGAAATCAAAGATAATGGCTTTAATAATATGGAAGATAGTACGACTCCTATTAGCAGATTCATTAGTTACATTGACAGGCAGCAATCACTTACTTCTAATTATAATATTTATCTTGAAGACGGATAACCTTTAATTGATTTTAAATTGCACACGAGTCTAAGGGTGCTCTCAAGCTTCAACTCGATGTGATTGGCTCGCGATCTTAATCGTGCACAACTATATAATTATATTTACGTATAATGAAACGAATAAGCAAATTAAGAAGCAATCAAAGTTTGCTCAAACGTTATTCTCTATGCGATTAGCTAATAAACGTGACGATGCTCATTTACTATAATCAATCAAAATAAGAACTGCAATTGATGCTTGAGCAATAAACCAATATTTTATCAAATGCCGTTATCACTACGTTTATTTCGTTGATATTCGGTCGTTGCATGATAAGGTTATTGATAAAGTTGCTTGTGCGATCTCTTTGAAAACGCAATTAATTGTAAATTTTGCCAAGCCAGGGATCAAAAAAAGGTGGTCGATTAATTAAAATATAATAAACTTTATTAAATTATGATGATTATTTAAATCTTCATTACGATGTTAAACACATTTGACCTCCTTAAAATATTTTCTGCTAAGTAAAATTTATTCTCCGACGCTTTTTGTCCCGTTGATTAAGAACGCCCTAAATTTTACGATTTTTGCATTATACCAGATCCTGATTTTTAATTGGCTAAATGATGGCATAAAACACGTGAATAGAAATCGATGTTCGTGAAAGGGAAATATTAATAACATTTATCGTTATGACGTTTAGGGCTTTGTAAACGTACGATGAAGTATGGCATGATTAAAAACGTATGATTTTTTCTAATGAATTATTAAAATTGATATCATAAAAGCCCCTTTCTTAAAGAATATCGTAAAGGCTTTAGTTACGTGACAATATTTATATTTCAAGTACTTTTTCTTCTCTATGTTGATGTAAACATTATATAAAACTTATGTATTTTTGTTGTTGTAAAGTTGCAAAAGAATAAGAACCTACGAGTTAATAAAACAAATCTATACTTTTAATAAAATATAAAATCTTTCACGACGTGGAAGACTTACACGTCATCCCTACCATTGTAACAGTACAGAATTTATGCGATTTTGATGATTCCCTGACCAATGCCTTTGTTATGATCAATTGAAACAAGAGTTGATTAGTTATTTTCTCAACGTGCAATGAGCGAGCATTTAAATAACAACTATTTCACTTAAATGGTAATGAGTTCATTGTTTATAACAGATAAGATTTAAGTACCTAAGATACGTATATACACGAAGATACCTCGACTAAGCCTCCATTCCTTCGGAAATAATATGTAAATCAAATCGAAAATCTCTCGAACTAGAATATCGGAGATAACTTTGTCTTAAAAAATATTCCGGATGATCGACCATACGTATCACTAACGCTAAGTGATTCAACTACTAGACTTCACGAAACGACGTATTTGAATACTAATTTTTATTTAAAGATAAAGGCAAACTTATGTGGGATGCTTTATGTTAACATAGAATTTTAATAGACACACTAGTATGTGACCTGTTGCTTGCGCTGCAAATTTCATAATTTCACAATAACGTGAAATTTATCAATAAGCCATTTCTATTAATAGATTATTATTTAAGTCCGATTTAAATGAAATTGTTTATACTGTATGCATTGATCTCAATACAGTAATGTAAACATAACGATAATGAAGTTCCCTTTTAATAAATACGTAGCTTTATTAGAATTAATTAAAAAGAAAAAAACATTTAAATATCTAAAGAAACAAAAAAATAAACCAGCCTTTCTACATACACAAACAGATTAATATAACCAACTATACTACATTCAAGTACCACAATTTTTTGATCCATACATAATTTACAACCAACAAAATTGAAAAAAGAAAAATAATAAATAAAAATTTTACAAAAATTATTAAGAAAAAAAAAATATAATAAATTAATTAATTGAAATTCTTTTCAATTTACTACCAAAACTACCAAAACGTTTCTTATTAGCAAATTGTAAACCCTTCTTTTTTACTGATACTAATGATTTTTTAGAACTATGATGAATTACATATCCTCCACCAGTTATCGTTACATCTTCATCAGGGGACGAATGTGCAATTCGCCTAGTATTTTGATAACCTGCTTTACATAATCCCGCAACAGAATCCGGTAGTTTGAGTTGTTTGATTTTTTCTTGCTGTTCGATCAATTGAAATACCATCCCCAGTTCAACGTGCCACTAATTGTTAAAAAAGTAGACTCGGTTAATAATCTCTAACTCTGAATGTATTTATATGATGTAACGGTAAAATATTACCTCTATGTGACAATGAAAAGCCCAAACACCAGGGTTATTGATAATATAACGGATTACAGCCCATCTATTTTTTTTTTTTTAAAAAAAAAAAGGATTAATTTCAGACTGTCAGACTGATATCAAATTCGTATAGAATAAAATACGTAGACAAATGATTACCCATTGCCAGGAACAGTAAGTGTGTCACGAAGAGGAGGATCGACCAAGTTATATTTACTAGTGACAGGATATTTCTCAGCACTACTTATTCCTATGATAAAGAAATTATGTCCATGCTAATTTACAATAAATAATAATAATAAACCACGAAGAAATAAGTTTTTTAATACAATAATTTTTAAAAAGCATAAAAAATATTAAAATGTAGTATACCAAATGGAATGGATGATCAGCACCATTTTTATCTAATAATTAAATAACAAATTAATTAGTAAATGAATTATATAATATGTCATGTCTGACGACCTATAAAATAATTTGTTATGATAATTACTGAATATAACAATTTCCACAGCACCACCTTCAGTATCATACCCATATGCATTAGCATTAATAGGAAATGCTGTTGCACTAATATTTTCGGCCATAATTTTCATAATCGAAGGATTTGTTATATCAGGAACCCAAGATTGACCATTAATATAAGCTTTGGTGGTATTTTTATCGTCAGGATGAAGCGTTACAGAAATATTAATTTGATCTGTAATGTTTTTAGGTGGAGCTACTTCCATGAATGGTTTTATTAAGTCAACATCAAGATCACGGCATGGAAATAGATTCTTAGACCATTCATCATCGACTTTTTTGGATTTTGGAAAAGTATCATTGGGAGCTCCTTCATATTGTAAGATTCCTGTTATATTCATATTATCATAAAGTGCTGAATGTGTATTTATCGTTGTTGGTGAATTCATTATACAATCTTGTGGTATGTCTGCACGTATCCAATAATTCCCAACTTCTTGAGATGCTTCAACGATAATAGAGAAACGTTGTCCAATATGAATCGGTAAAACGGTAACATTTATTGCTTTTACACTAACACCATCAACTTCAATGATTTGTAACATATGTTCATCGATAGAAAACCAGAAAAAGGCTTCAGCACTATTTTAAAAACATTTTAAAAACATAAAAATTATTAATATAAATAAATATTTTCATAATAATTCATAATAATTATATATTCAAATATATATATAATATATTGAATTTAATTTTACCTCATGTTAATTATACGAAATCGATATCTTTTACCCTTTTTTACACCATAAATCGCTGGCATATTATTAGAATCACATTTCGATCCATCCAAAGCTGCAGAACAATTATATTGACCTCTCCCAGTGATAAGACCAGCGTCTGGTATAGGCTATATAGAATTTCGCATGATAGTAACCGCAAATATTTAACTATATATTTTAAAAATATGATAAAAAAATAAAATTAAAAATACTAACATTGAATCCTTGATAACCTGGTGACAATCGCATTGCAACCAAGTCGGCTGATGGTGAATGATACCAATCCTCCACAGTAAGGACATATTCAAAATCATAGGAAGATAAATAAGGATCTGACGGATCATTAATAATAAAGGGTCCACGTACACCATCAACATATTGAGCGAGATAATGCGAATGCCTTTAAATTATCAAATAATATTAATATGAATATATGAATAATAATTTATAAAATGAAAATTTAAAAATGTATTTATAAATTTAAGCGTTTTATAAATTGTAACTTACCACCAATATGTTCCGACTTGATCTCCAACCGTGAAATCATAAACTAACGATGCTCCGGATAAAATGGGACATTGTGTCTGACTACAAAATATTTTTAAAATCATTAAAATTAGTATGCTGAACCATTGGATATATTATGCATATTAGGTATATTAGGTATATCTTAGGTATAATAAATGTTAAAAAAAAACTTACCCTCCAACTCCGTCATACCAATTAGATCCAATTTGGAATATTCCGTGCCAATGGATTGTAGTCGGATCTTTATGGTAGGTAGATTACAATTATTTTTATTGAAAATTATGAAAATATTTTAACTTTTTTTTTTACCTTCTAAATTATTTGTAACATTTATCCTAACTCTGTCCCCCCTGTTGATATGAATTAGTGGACCAGGATATTGACCTTTATAATAATAAATTTTAATATAAACATAACGCATATTAAATAAGTTAAATTTGAATTGAAAATTCCGGAAATTATCTTACCATTTACTGTCCAAACTTTTCGTGTATAGCCATCAGGGGCTAAATCTGTGTATGATAAAACAAAATTAATATCATGTGTAGTTGGTTCCGTGGTTGTGATTGGCGCTAACGGTTGAAAGAGTTCCATGTTAAAGTTTGGAGGGGTAAAACCACGTCTTCGTATTGTTGCTGCGTCAGACATTGCAAAGATGGTAAATAGTAGCAAGATATATAAAATTAACATTTTCGACAGACGTGTCTTCATTATTAAGTATTATTAATTATTATGAATATATAGATCTATTTTTCTCTTCTTTTTTTTTTAAATTAATTTATAAATTAAAGATTATTTTTTTACGTATTTTTACGTAAATTACGTAAAACGTAAAAATGTAAAGATTTAAATGTAGAATAGCTTTGTATTAAGGCCCTTACAAGATTAAAATTTTACCCTTTTTATACTTTCCAACAAGCAGTTATTGAGAAGCCAGTAACAATATATGTTCAATTGCCATCCCAACAACTTTACTCAGCCTTCTATTTAGGTGGTAATAAACATTTTCTTCGCTTCCTATATTTTAATATATTTTATAATATATTTTATAATATATATTTTAAACTTGAAAAAAAAGGTTTGCGCGCCTTTATTGTGTGACAGAATTCGCCACGAAAATCTCAAAGTTTTATTTATATTAAATTTATTCTTCTTTATTGACATTGAAATTCACAAAAAAAGTTAATAAATAAACATAAAAAACATAAATAAAAACGCGAATCAACATTTTTTAATCTATTGTTTATATTATATCTTTCACTATATCTTTATAAGGCAACAGTAATTTTATATGTATACAAGTTTCAAGATTTTATCGTAGATCATCGGGATTTTTTTTTCTCAATTCACTATATCGGAAGTTTACAAAGTTTAATTTTTTCTACCAATAACAACAATAGTAAAAATTCCAAGAAGATCACAAAAGCCTTGGTTAAAAAGCTTACGATTTTTAAACAAAAAAAAGATTGCTTAGCTAGTGGCGAAGGATTCCGAAATCGATCAACAAGAACTTTAAAATTTTGGATAAGAAAAGTTTATATGATTTTCACTTTTCTCTGTGTAAAAAAAAAAAATTAAGTTACGAATTGCAACTTCAAAAAGACGATCAAAATCTACGGTCCGCAATCTTTTGTGGCGTAACGGGTGCGTATGGAAATTTCGGGAGATCATGAATCTGCCGATCGATCGATCGTCAAGATCAATTATGTTAAGTTTCAAGTTTTTTTTTTTTTAAAAAAAAAAAATCTCTCAAATCGTCTTTTTTTTCATTTGAAATCGGCAAATTATATTTTAAGCTATTTATAAATTAATAAATTGATGAAAATTATTTTATAAATAACGGAACTACGGAAAAAAATTGCGTCACGCGGTAATTACCACGTTAACGTTTTTGTCACGTCGATGTAGCCAGATAGCAAGTGAGATCGACCCTAAGCATATTTTCATTTCTTTCATCTCTCTTTAAAAATATACTGAGGCTGAATAGTGCCGTTAAAAAAAAAAAAAAAAAAAAACATATATAAATTTATTAGATTAGAGCAATAAATATAAATTTATTGCACCAAAGTTTGAAGTTGTTATGTACATCAACACCTTTCTTCAGAATTTTAACTAAGCCCAAGATAACAAATTTAGTAAAGAGCGTAAAAAGAGAGAACGAAAAATCATATACCTAAAGATTATATAAATTGCAAAGCCTCACAAAAGATTTGTTTGCGCAAATTTCGCGAGTCTCACAAAGGGATTTCCTCATAATAAGATTTGTTTGCGTAAATTTCGCGAGTCTCACAAAAAAAAAAAAGATTTCCTCTCCCTCAATAAAAAAGATTTGTTTGCGTAAATTTCGCGAATTTTAACAAAAAGATTTACTTGAGTAAATTTTGCGAGTCTCACGCTCAAAAGATTTACTTGAGCAAATTTTGCGAGTCTAACACACTAAGGATTTACTTGAGCAAATTTTGCGAGCCTTATAAAAGATTTTTTTTTATGCCAAATTTCGCGAGCCTCACAAAAGATTTTTTATTCGCAAATTTCGTAAGTGGTTGATAATTTCAATCAGAATTAAGTTCTTAACTTATCAAAGTGAAATGAATAACGTTCTCGTTCAATTGAAACAATACCGTAAAAAACTCTAAATAACGACCACGGGCGTTATTTCGAGGTTCGGCCCGAATTAAGCTTAACTTAGGCCGGAATTTGTAATTTCATAGCTGTCCTTAAAATTGGTAAAACTAAATATAATAGCCCATGAAGAAACTTTATAAAGTATAAAATTAATTCACTCGCAGCTCTATCAAAATCACCACTTTTTCCATAGTTTATGTATAAAATATATATGATTCTTTCAATCAATTTGCTTCAAATGCTATACTTTATGTAGATCTCGTAATTTTTTTTTTTCATTGCAATTTATAGAATGCCAAGAACAAACACCGTCCACAAATTAAGTTAAACGACTTGATTATTATACAATTTGTAAAATTTATTAAATTTACTCATAAATTATCACAACCATAGTTAGAAGCACAACACATGTTAGTTAAGTGGGCATTTGAATCTTTGATTCCTAATAGGGTAGTAACTTTTTAAATAAAATCAAAATATGCCTAAGGTAAGTGATTAATTAGATAATTTAAGTTTTTACGATGTTTCAGTTGTGGTGATGCAAGTGACGTTGTAAACGTTTTTAATCAGTCATTAAAAAAATTCTAGGTCATGTGTATGACATTAATTGCACCAAAAAGAGTACATTAATTAGCAAGGAATTTTTATTTTATCTAATAATTATTCATTATTATAAAGCTAAGTTCTAGTTTTAGTTCAACTTCAGATTTTTAACAAAAAAAAAACCAAAACTCGTCATGCTTATAGATTTTTTAAAAAAATATAAAAAATAAGAGAAATCAAAATTATAATTGAAACTCTGTAGATTAAATTAAAAGTAATTATAATTAAAAGAATTGTTTATTTGTAAAGGCATTTGTTATTGAGTATATTCTATCAAATACATGTTCTAATGTGTTCAGAACTGAATAGCTAAGATAGATTCCAAAAATTAAAGGATTACAATAAGGATCACAATAAGGTATCCTGGTTGCAATAAAAATTAACATCATGAATATAACAAAAAATTTTTATGGATTCGTGATTTATTGGCCATTGTTATTTTGTTAAAAAATTAAGATTTTACTATGTAGAAACTTGATGAATTAAACTACTTAACATATATATTTATTTGATCAGGTATACTAGATTTTTAAATCTGTATCAACATATTTTTCCAACTTATGAAAAGTTATTATATACATAGCCCAAGTTTATAAATTAATAACAGTAGTTTAAATTTATTTCCCTAAATTTGGGTTTAACGTATAAACATAATATTATACCAGAATCTTAAAAAAAATTCAATTCAAAAATCCATCGAATTATATGTTACTGTATTTAGCATACTTCTGTACTTAGAATCAATCAATTTAAATATTAAAATTAATAATAAGTGTTTGCTGATCAATATAGCTAATGAATTTGCTAGTATGAAATGTACTATCATAAATTTTGTTAAAGCCATTATCTTTGATTTCTACTTCTTCATCAGACTTTAAAAATTCAGTTAAAGTTTCTGCATTATTTTTCTAGTCTAAAATGGTTTCGTGAATTTCCAAAGCTGATGGCTAATTTTCTGGATTTTTATTCCAACACTTTTTTAAAAGTTCTGCATAGCATGTGACTATCCCTTTAATAATATTCGGCCTTAATCTGTTAATCAAATTTTTGTAGCTAATGTTTGTTCATTATCTTTATAGTCTGAAAATATAACATTTCCTGAAGAAATCTCCTATATAACATTTCAAAAGAATAAATATCGGATACTTTTGTGAATGGTTTTTCTTGCAAAACTTCTGGTGCTATATACAGTAAGGCTTTATAAATTTCTTTTGATTTTTTGCCCGATGTTTTATTAACTGATATTGTAATTTCTAAATCACTGATATAAGCATTATATAAATTATTTTGAAATATATTACCACTATGTAAATCACAATAAATAATATTATTCGAATGAATTAATTGAAAATTGAATGCAATTAAGATAATAATTTTAATTTTTCTTCCATTTCATTTTTGCAACTTCATAAAAATTTTTATATAAAGATCTCATTTCTGCATATTGCATAACTAAAATATAATCATTTGTGCTTTCATCTTTTGATATTCTATAATATTGTAAAAATGTGAGGTTTTTAGTTCCAATTTTTGATATGCTATTAACTTTAAAATTATAAATATTAATGACAGAATAGCAACAACTAAACTATTAAACTCAAGTTACCTCTTTTATAAGTTCTTTACAACTATTTTTGATTCATAAAATAATTTAAATGCAATGAGTCAAGGTGTAAGAATATCATTTGTACTTTTGCGATTTCAATAAGCACCATATACAGTTGCAAACCCACCTTTTCTAATTTTTTCTACAAATTTTAATTCATCAAATGGAATCCATGATATTACTAAATTCTTGTCAAATAATAATCGCTTTAGAGAATCATCAAGATTTTTAGAATCAACTACCTTTTGAAATTTATTACTTTTGCTTTCTGCAGCCATTCGATAGCTTTTTCTTGATTAGGTAACGTTCCGTATCCATTTCGATAGCATAGTCCAACTTCATATTGTCCACTGTAATCACAATTTTCAGCAGATTTTAAATACCACTCAAATGCCTTTTTTTCATCCTTGCATGTGCCAATGCCTTCATCATAGCATAATCCAACATTCAGTTGTCCTTTCGAACTGGTATCTTCAACAAATTTCAACTACTACTTAGGGGCATATGTCATTTTGATAGCAGAGTTCAATAGCATACTGTACAATAAAATTATCATTTTAGCATATTTTAACAAAAACTCAAATTTATTTTCATTCATAACTTTTAAATCAAAAAATATGCCAAATAATATTTTACATGTTTTAGAACAAAGTTTGAAAAGTAATAATTTATAAAATTGTTGTTATATCTTTTTTTTTTTTTTTTTATTGTTAAAGTTCCTATCTTGGGGATCAGTGTTTTTATTCAAGTATATTAGGACATAACATGCCACTAGGGGCTCACCTTACATTGGAGATTACAACTAGCTACATATGCACTTTTGATGTCTAATTTAAGTAGTTCACTTACACATTGCTATATAAGTTCTACACTAGTTGCCATACCTGCAAGCCAATTAGGAGTCTTGCCTATTTAAACCCTCTGCATATGCAGTCCTCTTTGTATCACAAGAACATTTCAAGACTACACCTATCCAAGTTCCTGATTCTTGTTGTTACCTTTAGGACTAGTTTATCCTCAACAGAAAACTTACTAGAGTTTTTATGTCTCACATATATAAACCTAGTTTTATGCAATATACTATAGCTACTTAACACTTGTAGTCACAGAGATTATCTGTTTAACTGTTATGTTATACTATTTCTACTCTTGTAAAGTTTACTAGAATCCCAGTACCTATCTTCCTAGCATCTTCTCTATCATCTTCTACTAGCCACAACTCAGAATCATTAGTCTTATTTCAGACTACCAATTCAGATGGCCTGGTATGATATACTCTGTATCTTTTTCTTCTAGCAAATCTAATAGTCTGGTTGGTTATGTACTTCTTTACACATATTTGATGTCTGATTTGTTATATCTTAGATATACTAAGTTTGTATATATATACTAGAATATTGATTTATTCTAGTATTGTTATAAAAATTTCATTTCCATATAACTTGCTATAATATGATTGGTATATTTGCATATATTATATATAAAATTTTTATTAAAGTTGAAAAATCTAAGAATATTTACAAATTAAACAAATTCATATAGTTGATATTAATTTGTTTAAAAGCCAAATAAAAAGAATTATGATTTTATAATTAAACTATATAAGACATAGTTTAAAAATTAATCTCATAATACAAATATTGGTTATTATATTTCTGACTAAATTAACAAACTTTTTTTTTGATAATTTATATTGTAAGATGCTATTTAAAATTTTATTTTGATCAAGTTAGCAAGAATTTACTAATATATATTAAGAATAAAACACTATATATATAAAATTTTTATATTACTACAGAATATTAGATAAAATAAATAAAAAATTATTAATATACTATAAGTCTAAGTATTTTAAATAAATTAATTAATAAATACTTATAATTACACTTACCAAATTAAAATAACTATATAAATGCTAAATATTAAAATTTTTTTCTAAGTATCATTATGTGATGCTATTTTAAATAATTTTAAATACATCAATTAATAAATAATAACAATAATTAACACCAATATGATAAAATATTATAGATTTAAATAAATAAATTGTATATATTAGTTATTAAATCTAGTATTATATGCAACCTCTAATAATAATAGCTTTAAATATAAATAACTTAAATAAATAAATCAGTTAATAAATATTCATAAAATTACTAATTATTATGCTTTGTTATATTGTTTGTTCAACTTTTTGGTTCTGCATGTTTCAAATAGTTTATTGTCTCTATGAACAACAGCTTACTTAACTACTTGAAATGTGAATTATTGTATAA
>CAJVQA010001803.1:0-24053 GCA_910591915.1 Cetraspora pellucida
TATTTTGCTATTATGTTACTATTATGTTACTCATATTGACAAATCTTCTGTTATTTTACTGTTATTCTGCTGTTATGCTGCTGTTATGCTGCCATTATTTGGTGGATATAGAGTAGAATAATGGCAGTTTTTTTTCTGTTATTTACCTATTATTCATCCTTTATTTATTTATTCGACCTGTAAATGTTTAAATAGAGATTCTACAGATAGATCCTAGGTATAGCAACTAGTGTAAAACCTTTAGATGAACTACTTAAATTAAATAATAACTAAAGTTGTATGAATGGTTAGTTGTACACTCTTTTTATAATTGTCTTTGCACTGTTATATTAACAGATGCTAGCTAACTGATACTACCAATAAAATTCTGAGTTACATATACTTACCTTAACATTATTATTATTATTTTTTTTTAATCTTAAGCAGTTACACTAGTATTTTATTAAGATTTTTAAAACTATATATTTATACAATTATATAGAATTTCCTAACATCTAAGTCTAGCATTACTCAGCCACCCTAATGGCATCTAAGTGCAATCTGCTGCACTATCCTAGTTAAGGATAGACTGCTCATTTAACTACTTAAAGCTATACCAGAAAAGTCTTTTTCCTTCTGTGACAAGCATATTTATTGTCTTCAAGACTTCTTTCTTCACTTGGTCTGTCTTTTCTGCTTTCTTTTCTTTTTCTTCTTCTTTTGCTTATTTATCTTTCTTTATTTCTTTATTTTTTCTCTTGTACAAGCACCTTTTTTCATTTTGTTCATTATATTGATCTTCTTTTTCCAAGCTTGTATTTTTTTACATCCACTCTTCATACTTGGTTATAGAAGGTGTTTCATACTGTTCTTGTAGCTATATCTATACACTTCTGTGTTGCTTGTTTGCTTAAAAGTTACTACAATCTTTTCTCTACTTTTAGTGTTGTGAGTTCCTTTATCAGCACTTCTCTGTTTGTGATTTCTTCTGCTTCTGTTTCTCCAAAAAGTGTCTTATAGAGAACTTGTGATGGAATTTTGTTTTTTTCTTTCTTCTTGAGTTTATTCTATACTGTTATTGTTACAACTTTTTGTATTTATTTCTACAAACTCTTTTGTTTGCTGTAACTTGCTAAGTGTGCCTGAGTCTTTTTTTCTTTAACTTGGCATACTTGACACTCTGCTGTTGTGTATACTTCTGGTCTTCTTCTGTTTAGCTCCTTAAATGTTGGTAGACTATCCATTATGCACTTGATTGCTGTCACTCTCTTTGTGCTGAGTTTTCTTGATGTACAATGAACTTCTTTTGTTCTGTTCATTTTTTTCCAAAAACTTGACCAATTATATAATGCATTTTCTGTTTCTGGTTCTAATATCTGTATTGGATTTGTTTTTTTTTAACTAGTTCCTATTCTGGCATTTGCTATTATTTTATATAGAAGTCTTGTTGGTATGTCAATTTTCTTATTTTCCTTCTCTAAATGGTACTCTATTTCATTACATTTGACTTTATCTGCATATATTTTATTTTGGCATTTTGCTCCTTTTTTTGCAAGAATGTCTGCTTTATCATTCCACTTATTTTCGCTATGACTTTTAATCTTGATTATTTCTATTCTAATGTTCTTTCTTTTGATTAGATCTACAATATTCATTATTCATATTGCATTTTTCTTTTTTAGGATTTTTTCTTTTTTTATATTTTGAAATGCTCTATTAATATTCCTTAATGCTGCTATGCTATCTATAAAAACTTCTATGCTTTTCTCTTCTGGTACTGTTAGGATTGCTATTCATATTGCTGCTAATTTTGCTATTGTTGCTGAAGGCCAGCCTTCAAGTCCAAATGCAATTTTCTCCTCTGGTCAGTTTTCTTCCTTTTCTACTTGTACCCAACTAATACTTATTCTTTTTGTGTTGTTTTCTTCTTTCTTCTTATATAATGCTCCATCAGTGTAAAAACTGTATTTTTTTTTGTCTTTCTTCTTGTTTTATGTTAATATCTCTACTAACTGCTTTGTAATTGTACTCTCTATTTCTTGTTTTCTAATCAGTTCTATTTCTAATTCTTCTGTTTGTCTTATTTCTAGTAACTTTATCTCATCTTTTTTCTATTCTTTTATTATTTTATCTTCTAGTATATGCTCTAATATTGTGTTTATTCTATTGTTAGCCTTCTCTATTAGCAACTCTGGTATTACTTTCATATTGTAGTCTTGTCTTATCTATCTTTTACACTTGTCTGTCTTTTGTTTTGAACTGTTTTTACAATCTTTGTATATACTTAATTCTGTCGATGTTCTACTTTCTTCTGTATGCATTAACTAATGTTCTACTAACACTTTTTTTTTTTCTTCCTAATTACTTTGCCTACTTGTTAGTTATGTTTTGATTCATAAATAATCTATTCTTTTTTTCTTTAGTCTTCAGACATCTTTGTTCACTTAATCTTTAGTGCTTGCAAATTGTATCTTCTTATTTTGTATTGGTCTTGTATTTCTCTGCTTACTTGTGTTTTTAACTTCTTTTCTTTTATTTCGCTTAATTACTTTGTTTTCTTTCCTTTATATAACAAATCTTGAAGACTCTTGAGCTGTCTTCATATAATTTGATTATCACCTTTCGTATCTATAAGTTAATTCAAGTATAATAACTCCTATTCATTTATTGTGCTACTGCTTGCTATCTATGTTTTTGTTTTTAGCATATCTTTTATTTGTTTGCCATATCCATAAACCTTCTATAAGGGTCTTTTAGTTTTAATGTTCATTCTCATTCTTTTGCTTTAGCTATTGTTCAACAGGCTAGATTGTTCTTTCAAAACTTCTTAACTTCTATTTTTCTTTTATTGTCTCAAATGTTTTCTATTAAGTCTACTTTCTGGCATCTTCGAGCTATTCTAAGTCTTGTTAATTTGCCCAAACTATCTTGTCTATTGAGCCTTGAAAAAAGACTACTTATTTGCTTGGTTATTATCTTTTGATTTAGAGTTTTACAATTACTTAAGTTTTTGTACTTAATTGTGCAATTGCTTAATGTTCTTATCATATTGCACTTATATTTAGCCAAGCATAATAATGGTTAATGTATTTTATCAATCATCTTTTCTGATATTTTCATTAGCTGTAAGAGATATCCTAGCTTAGGAATTATTACTGTATTATTAATGTATATGATTTGGCTTATTGTTATCTTTTTGTATCTTAGATCTTTGACTGTTTGACTAACTATTTCTTTTGCTTTCTTACAAACTAACACTTCTTTTATCTTGCTATTTAGCTATATTCCTAGTAATCTTACAATTTTGTTTTTGGGTTCTTCTATTATTTTACTATAGCCAAATATAATTTCTCTTTTTTTTTTTCTTGTTCTTGTGTTTATTACTATGAGCTTTGATTTGGATCCATTTATTTCAATATTATTTGTTTTAAAAAACTCTTCTGCAATGCTTAGAATTCTTAGCATCTGTTCTTTACTGTTCGCAATCCATGTTGTGTCATCAGCATATGCAATTGCTGCTTGTCTATAGCTTGTAACATTATTACTACATGCTCTTTCTGTTACTCTTTGTTCTACTTTATAGTCTAATGTTTTATTCTCTTATATTCTTTCCAATAATGGATCATAGAAAAAATGCCAAATTAATAATGAGATTACCTTACTTGGTCTATTTTGTCTTCTGCTGTTATTTCTTCTGTTAGACCATAGGCTGTAATAATTGAGTTTCTGTTTACAAAACAGATTGCTTATGTATTTTCTTGTTTTTTGTGAAATTTTGACTTTTTTTAAAGCCCAGTCTAGGCTTTCTAATAGAACTGAGTCAAATGCTTTTTTCATATCTTATAACAAAATCCATACTTCCTTATTTTTTTCTTGAACCTCCTTCATTATCATATCTAGTATATGTATCAGCTGCTCTGTTGAATTATCTGACAGGCTTGCGAAGTTTGGTCTTTTCAGTGAAGTATGTTTCTTTTTGTAAACACTTTGGCTAATCTTCTTGTCACTACTTTTGTAACAACTTTTCTAAATGTCTTTATCAATACTATTGGCCTAATATTGTTTAAGCAGTAACTCCAGTCTACATCTTTCAGGTTTGGATATATTTGTGCAACTTTCTACTTCTTTGGTATATTTTCTTTTTCTAAGATCAAATTTGCCAAGCCTTTGAAAATCTTTTGTAATCTCTTCTCTGCATGTTTTATTAATGTGTAGCTTATGCCTGATATTCCTAGGACTGTATTTGCTTTAAGCTCTCTAAGTATTTCTTTCTATTTTTTTTCTTCTATTCTTTCTTCTAATTTTTTATACCAGGTCTCATTGATTCAATCTTTTAGATTATATATTCTTTTCTATTCTTCTGTCATTTCTTTAAGTTTGGTTTTTTGTTTTCTAAACTGGTTTTTAAAATGAGCTGCCAACCTATTTAGAACTATGTCTGTTCTGATATTAGGTCAACTTCTTCTTTGCCTTGCATTATAAATTTGTTTAGAACTATCTTTTTGTATAGTTTATTTAGTAAGCTGGCAATCATTCGACTTTGATCTGTTCTAATCATTTTACATCTTCTGTTTATGTTTTCTTTTATTTGTTTTCTTTGTGCTTATTCCCATTTTTCTCTTTTTTTTTTCTTAAATATTCTTTGCCAACCCTTTATATCATCTATCTAGGCTTCTGACTACTGTCTGTGTAGTTTTGGCAATATTGCTCCTAGCTCTTTTTTTATAATTTGAAGCTTGTTATTTATTTCAACTCCTTTATTCTTTTTCACCTCCTGATTCTTCTTACTTCTTGCTTTCTTGATTATTTGCTAAAGTTCGATAATGTGTTTGTGTTTCATTATCTTTTTTTAGTTTTGTCTTCTATTTAAATTAGTATTAAAAATTTTCTTTTTTAAGATTTGCTTGTTTGTTACTTCAATTATAACTTCTTCTATTGCATTTCACATTTGGTCCAATATTTCTGTACTATATTCTGTTATTATATTATCATCTTCTAGTCCTTTTAACACCCTTTTCCATTCTAGCTAATTTTGTAGCTCTCTTGCATACTTTTTCTAATCTTCTTGTTTTGCTTCTTTGTATAGGTATATTGTTTTTGTTTGGTCTTTTCATTTAATCTTTGCTCTACTGCAGTTTGTGATTATGTGTTCTATCCATATTTCTGTTGTTATTATTTTATGATCACTATCTGTTAAACCTTCTGCTTCTTCAATATTAGCTTTCTGTAGACCTGATGCAAGTATTTCTGACAGCCAGATATAATCTATTCTTGTAGCTGTCTTCTAATTTAATCATATATATGCTTCTCTTGTTGGTACAGATTTCTATATGAATCTATGAAGTTTTGCCTTCTAAGCCAGCTGAATATTGGTAGTTTTTTGTAGTTTGATATTTGTGAATGCTGCCTGTCTAGTATATTATCTACTGTATAATTAAAATTACTCAGTATAATTACTTCTATATATCTTTTTCTGTTTGTCACTATCTCTACAATTCTTTGCTGAATTTTCTTACTAATTGACTTGTTATTTGGTGGAATGTATACTCCTAGCACTACTAATTCTAATTGTTTAAAATATATCTTATCTCTAGCATGTATTCACTAATTCTTTTAACTGCTTCTACATGCCTTTCCCACTTTTTATTTATTAGAATTCCTATGCCTGAACCTTTTTTCTTGTCTATTACTGCACTAATTTAATATCCCTTATACTGTGTATTATAACTCTGCAGTAAAAATTTTCTCTCTTTTTTTGTAATATTCATTTTTATAATTCCTACTATTGCAAGTTCTTCTTTTTTTGCCAATTCAAAAAGGTTTTTTACTTTTTATTCTTTTGTTTTAAGTTTGTTGATGTTGTAACATGCAATTTTTATTTATTTCTTTTCTTTTTTCTATTTTTCTTTCAGGTGTTTATGCTTTGTTTCCATGTTTTTCATCTTCTTTTTTTCTTTTTTACTTGTTTTCTCATTATAGCCAAGAGATGTATCTACATTTCTTTTTTCAAAAATTCTTCTTTCACTATGCAGAAACTCTTCAATCACCTGGTCTATGCTCATTAATTCAACTGTAGCACCATTAGAAGTGGTTAGCAAGGTCTTCTTCTATCTTCTATTTTGACTTGTTTTGTTGTCTTCAAGTTTCTCTAGTCTTTCAAGAATTTTTTCCAAAAGGTCTTGGCTCTGTGTCTGTGAATCTTCTTTTTTTGTTGCATATATGTGATGCTTCTTTTTATTTTTGTTAAACTTTTCTGTCTTTTTTTCTCTTATTACTCTTGTTTTTATATACTTCTGCATCTAAGTCTATATCTATATCATGTATAATTATGCACTTCTCATAATAATCTTCTTCTTCTTCATTCTGCTTTCTTTTCTTTGTTTTGCTTTGCCAAAATAGCAAATGATTGTTAAACCTTATTGGCTTAGTTTGTGCTATCCTTATCTTCTTCTTTGATGCAAAAGTAATTATTACAGATTTCTCTGATCTCTATTTCTGTTTGTTGATATATACACTAACTTAGCACTTCTTTTTTTTAAGCATCATAGTAGTAGCACTTCAGATGTATTTTCTGAAAACTTTAGTAACTTTGATGTATATAGACTATGTTGGTCTTATAGGCTGTAATTTTCATTGCCTTTGGACACTCTTGCTAGTTTATGTATGCCAATTAGCAAGGCCCATGGAATATTTTCTTCTCTTAAATTCTTCATATATATTACTGTCAGAGCTTTGTATTTGGACCTTTGATTCATTCTATTTTGGCATTTTTGATGTTTCTGCATATGTGTTCTACTTTTTTTATATTGATATTTGCTAGTAGGTCCTAAATCATTAAATAGTTTTCTGTTTTCAAAACCTTTTTTGTCTGAGCACTTTTTGTATTCTTAACTTTTGTTTTTGCTTGGCTTATGTTTTTGTATTTTTCTTCTTTTCTTTCTCTGTTTTGAATATTTAACTCTTCTGTTTTATTGTACTTCTTTTTTTTTTTCTCTTAGTGTTATGCTTCTCTTGCTGTTCTATATTTTGAGTTTTGTTTTTGGATTCTTCTGGTATAAGTTTTAGCCACTCTTCTTCTTTTTTTTTAATCCTGTCCATTGCTGCATCTCTGCTATGTTCACAGTCAAAATCTACTTCTATCAATTATTTCTGTTTTTGAATACTTCTTTGACTGTTTTAATATGATAATTTTTTCCTAGAATTCTCTGAACATACTTTATCCTTTCTTCTTTTGTTTCATCTGACAAGACATATGTGCTTTGAAGGACCTATTTTTATTATATATTCGATTATTTGAGGATCATTAACTATGTTCAATTGACCTTGTGGAAACATTGTCTCATTTTCTTCATTGTTTATTTCTTCTTCTTGTTCTGTTGTTTCCATATCCATAGTTTCTAGATTTGTCTCTTTGCTTTCTGTTGATATTTCTTTTTTACATTTTAAATTATTTATGACTTGACTTGCTTGATATCATGATGTAGAATGCTAAGCCCTTTCATTTGCTTTTCTAGTATTTCTAGTTCCTGCTCTAATTCTTTAGAATAGTTTCTTTTTTCTTAGTTCTGCTTTCTGTTGGCAAATTTTTCTGTTTTGTTAGGTTCTACTAATATACTTACCTTATCTCTTTTGCTTTCTTTTTGGTAAACTTCTTTTTCTTCTATGTTTGTATCATATTCAAATAAGCTTGGGTTGTAGCTTATTGACTTCAACTTTTCTGTCTACTTGTTGATTATTCTTTCTTTAAGTCAGCTTATTTCTGCTATTTTCAAGGCTTCTAATATCTGGCTATAAACTAGCAAGTCTTGTGATATAATATGTTTTGGGTCATAAATTGCTAAATCCTTTGCAATATACTCTATGTTGCTTGGGCTTTTTGTTGGTGTTTTAAGAACTTGGTCTAATATTTTGCAATTAACATATCTGTAATTTTTGTCTTCTATACCTTTGATATACTCTATAATATCTTTATTATGTGTTTCATCTATTGGCTATTTTAGTTTGGTTGTTGCAATATTATGTGCTTATTCTAGTGAACTATTTTGCTATACATGTTTGTTTGTTTATTTTACTTATTTTGTGTACTTCTCATGTACTCTAAATTGATCTTCATAACAGGATTACTGGGATTCTTCAAAATTTTTCAAAAAGTTTTGTTTTCATTAAAGTTTTTTAAATCTTTTCAAGTTGTGCTATTTCTAAGCTTTTCTATTTGTGTCTTTGTTTTCTAGCTAGATATAACTCTTGCTGCTCTTCCTTTTTTGTTAAGGGCCTAAATAATGTTTTCTAGTAGGTTTTGCAGTTTTTTTGTACTTTGCTTCTTAATAGTTTTGGTTGAGAGATCTACAGGGAAGAGTGTTCATAATTGTGATGTTATATGCTTACCTTAATATTAAAAAAAAAAACAGTTGTTATAATATATATGAGTATTATATAAATAATTATCTAAATTTTCATCTTCAATAGGATTTAAATGCTTAATCTACTACTTGAAGATTAACAACTTATCTATTTTACTAAATTATTATACTTATATTATTTAGTAATTTATTTTTTAAAGTTTTTTAAAAAATTAATAAACATAAAATTTAAATAAAATTAATTAATAATCTTTAAGTTATCTAAACAAATAATCTATCTGTATTAAATAAATATAATACAGATTATATAATTAAAATTCAGTTTTGAAATGTAGAAATTTTTTGTTAAAAATTGATTTTAAAAATAATTAAAATATAAACTTTTAAAATCTACTAAAAAAAGCTGTTTTATTGATTTGAAAGGTATTTCTTAAACTTTATTTACTAACTAAAACTCACCCATCTGCTTGTTTAGATCTTAGCTATTAATTAGAACCTACTTGCTAGTTTAAAACCTATCTACTAGTTTAGAATCTACTCACTAGTTTAAATTCTATCCACTATATCTACTAATTTAAATTCAACCTATTAGTTAGAACTTATCTGTACTACTAGCTTAAAACTACCTTCTAGTTTGAAATTTATTTATTAATATATAAATTAAAAAAAAAACTTTATATTTATTATAGATATACTTGCTGCCAAAATCCCAAACTATTATTAATAATTTTTATTTTGTGTTTAGGATTTGTTCAAATTTTACTGACAAGTATAAATTACAAATTGCAATATTACTAATTTGTGAAATTATTATTTATTAAAGGTATATATATTTTTTTTTGAGTTTTTTTTTTGAATTTTTTAAAATAAATTCTTTTTTTTAGATTAGTTTCACTGTTTATTGATGAATATATTTTTTTTTTGTTTATTAAAAATTTTTTTATTAGCACTAATGCTCTTTTTTTTGTAAGTTTCAGTTTGTTGACTTTAAAAATCAGTATCTGAAATCTGAAATAGAAAGTGTATTCTTTTTTTTAATCATTTCATGATAGGTTTCCTAAATGCTTTGTGACTATTTTTTATCTAAGCTGTTTAGAAGTTATATAACATATTAGTAGATCATTTAATATTAAAATATTATCAAAATAGAATTAGAATTAATATAGGTAAATATAAGACAGAGATAAGCATACTACTAAAATATATAATATTAGAAAATAACAAATATAAGTTAGATTTTGTTATAAAAAAAGAATTGAAGTATAAAAAGCAATTGCTTATTATCAAAAATCAGCAAAGATAAAACACTCTAATAAAACTAAATATTATTATAATGAAAAAATTAATATTAAATTAATGAATATAAAACAATCACTTTTTATCAAAAACTTGTAGAAATAGATAATGCTAGTAAAATATATAAAGTTAGATATTGTTATAAAAAAGAAATTAGAGTTAAAAATAATAAAACATAATACAATTGCTTATTATTAAAATTTGGCAGAGATGGATTATGCTAGTAAAATATATAATATTGAATACTACTATAATAAAGAAATTGGTGTTGAAAAGAATAAATATAAAACAATTATCTATTATCAAAAATTGGATATACTAAATATTGTTATAATGAATAATTAGATAAATATAAGATTTAAAGTGTTTTTAAGCAACCTCAATAAGACTTGTAAGTAATTAAGATATTTAAACTATTGGTATTAATAATTTGTTAAAGATTTTATTACACAAAATATAAGTGATTAAAAATGTTCTTAAGATAAATAGCTGTAATATATAGTTGGCTAATAAAAAAGTATATATATTATTAAAACTGTATATATACAAATAATATGTTTATAATTCAAAACATATTATTTTTTAAAATATTATTTATTCTGTAATCTATATATTAACTAATAAAATTAATGAATTTAATCTTTATTATATAGTAAAATAATATATTATATATATTGAAATATGATTATATAATTAAAAAAAATTAAACTTCCATTTATTTTTTAAAATAACAATTTTAAATGCAATTACTAAATAACTCTAATTTTTAATCTAAATTCTTATAATAATAAATATTAGAATATTTTATTTAAATTTTAAAGGCATTCTATAAGAGCATGAAATAAATGTTTTATGTTTATTCTCTTCAACTTTAATCTCTTCATTATAACAGCATTTAACTTTATATGTTTTTTATATTTGCAAAATTTTGATTATAAATAAATATCTTACATTTATCTTTTCAACTCTAATTTCTATAATAATATCTAGCATTATATGTTCTATTATTATATTATATTTGTGATAATAAGCAATTGTCTTATTTATCTTTTTTAACACTAATTTTTTATTAAAACATAATCTAGCATTATATGTTCTATTACTGTGCTTCATTTCTGCTAATTTTTGATAATAAATTGTTTTATATTTATTTTAACTCTAATTTCTTTATCATAATAGCATTTAATGTTATATGTTTTGCTAGTATACAAATTGGTAATAACTAACAAATACTTTATATTTATCTTTTTTAACTTCAATTCCTTCATTATACTAATATTTAACATTATATGTTTTATTAGTATATCTCATTTCTGCTAATTTTTAATAGTAAGTAATTATTTTATATTTATTTATTTTTTATTTTTTTAAATATTAATATAAGTACTTGTGACCTAGGATTTTATTAATAGTATATTTGACTAATAGTTGCATTACAACTACAGAAAGCAATCATAAAAAGAGTGTACAACTAGCTACTTGTACAACTTTTAGTTATTGTTTAATTTAAGTAGTCTGCTCAAAGGTTTTACACCAGTTGCTATATCTGGAACCTGCTTGTAGATTTCCTATTTAATCATTTTAGTTTCTGTATTCACTTATATATCTCTGCTTATCAATAACTCCAGCTAATGCTGATAAAAATATACTATAGCCACTAAGTCTTTAAAGCAGTTTTTTAGAATCTTTAATCTTGTACTAAACCTTCTAGAATCTTCTGTATCTCATTCTTACAGCTGATTTGATATCACTATGTCTAAGACTAACACTGGTAGTTAGAACATATCATTAAACTGCTATGCTCTTGTAAAGTTCATCCCAACCTCAGTACTGACTTTACAATATATTTCTACTATTTTGGTATTTAATTCAAGTTTCACTAAGTTGCTATTTTAGATAGCCTAGAAAGTTAGGTCATAACTATACATCTCTAGTTTATATATTTGTTAGCATATACTCTTTTTCTCTAAAATCTAAAAATTCCAACAGCCTGGTTGGTTCATTTAGTTCCTTCTCAAAGACCAGCACATTTGCTCAGTTTTATAAGTTCTAGCTTCATTTTATAGATTTAGTCTTTATAGTAGCATCATTAAAAGTTTGAGTTACCTTTCTACTTAGGTCTTCCAAGTAGGCTTCTGTCTTCCTATCTGGTTTCTGTAATTTATATAGTCTAAGGACTTATCTTGGGTTCATACTGCCTGATATCAGTTTGTATTTCTTTATATAACATTGTATAAGTGCCTAGACCTTTCAGTCATACTAGTATAATACAGGTTACAGGTATTTAATTCCAATTAATCACAAAAGACAGTTAACTATAATATAGAAAGAATTACAAATTTTTATCATCACTGGGATTTGAACTTTAGACCTGCCACTTGAAGATTGACAATCTATCTACTTTACTTTTATATTTATTCTTTACAACTCAATTTTACAATATTCAATATTATAATTTTTGATAATAAATAATTGCCTTTATATTTATTATGTTTAACTCTAATACATTCTTATCATTATATTTAATATTATATGTTTTACTAACATTTCTTATTTCAGCCAATTTTAATAATAAATAATTGCTTTATATCTTTTATAATAACAATATTTTAATGTTATATATTCTGCTAGTATGTCTTATTTCTGCTAATTTTTGATCAATGATTTTATATTAAATTAATTAAAAAGTTAGTATTAGTGTTATAATGCTAAATTAATATAACATTTTTGAAGATGCATTTTCTATCTAACTTTAATCAAAAATTATTATTGTTAAGCAGAGTTGGCAATAAAGTCAATAGAGCTTAATGTTTATATAAATGATGTTTAAAAAACTAGTACCTATTAACTCTATTCAAAGATCTATTAGCTTTATTTACAACTCTATTGAACTCTATTGCCAATCTTGCTGTTAAGATGCTTAGAAGTCTGTATAGCAGCCTTGCAAAGTGCATTTTGTATAATAGTTTTGCAAAATACATTCTATATAGCAGTTTTGTGAAGTGTATTCTATATGATAGCAAAGTGCATTCTGTATTGCAATTTTGTAAAATGCATTTCATATAATAATCATGCAAAGTGTATTCTGTATAGCAGTTTTATAAAGTGCCTTCTTATTTAAAATTATCAATATGCTGTTCTTATAAAATATAACTACCAATGCTTTAATTTAAGATTATTATAACAATATTTAAAGAAGTTTATCTGCTAAGCTTTTCTCAACAACCAAATTAAATAAAATAAAAATTTACTTATTGTGCCATGATGTAAAAACAAGAAAAATGTGTATATAAAAGACTTGTTGTGACAGATTTTCAATATTTAAACAATTGCTTTGCTTGTAAACTAAAGATCTAAATGTTTAATAAATTTATGTATTAATAATTATATAAATAAATGCTGAGTTTATCCAAAATAAACTTTTTATTGTGAGCTTTTTATACTTTATAATTTTAATATTTAAAACTTATTATATTACTTTATAGTTTGTACTAGTTTTCTATATAGATTTATCTTAAATTTATTAATATTGTATATAACCTTAAAAATTCTATTTGGGCTTGATATATATGTAATTTGTGTCATATTGTTATATAAAATTTTATCAACTAACTGGCAAATCATTAATTAATTTTTTAATTTTTCAAAAATCAGAAAAAAAAAAAAGCATTTATCAAAAGCTAAAAGTAGCAAGATAGCTAAAAAGAGAAAATATAAAAAAAAGAAGAAATTATATAAAAATTATTATAAGCTAATAATAAGCTAATATAGTAGTAATAAATTATTAACTTATTTTAGTGATTACAGAATATATCTTAAAAGCAATTAAATTAGTACTTGCTATTCTCAAAAGTAAAAAAAAAGGATAAAAAAAGAAATTTATTACTATTAGACTCTAGTAGTATAAGCACTACTAGTAGTAATAACAAAAAAGATAAGTTAACAGTATAGCTAACAAAGTTTCAAGAAGAAATAATAGAAGTTTGAGCTTTAGTAGTAGTAGTTTTGAAAATAGTTAGCCTTCTAAACAACTAACAAAAGAACAAATAACTCATTTGCATGTAATATATTTTATTATTAATTAAGTTTAAATTTGTTATTTATATAATATTTTAGATAATAAAGATATTAGTAAAATAAGGAGTGTGGTGACCTAGTGAAGTGATCAGGTTGTCAACCCCCAAGTGGCAGATCTAGAGTTCAAATTCCATGGATGATGAATTTTGAAAAATAGGTTTGTATTATGGTAACTGTCTCTGTCGATCAGTTGGATTGGTGTATTTGTAACCTTTGTTGCACTATCTTGAATAGGAGCTCAGAGCATCTATGCTAAGTGTAATGTTACACTTACACAGAGGAATGTTAATAACTGATGTTGCATAAGACTTTAGTGCAAACTCACAATAAGACCACCAGGCATGAAAAGCAAAAGAACCAAAGAGTCAGAAACTCACTTGGAAATCCCAAGTAAGAAGATAGCACAAAACTTTTAACAGTGCTGTCAGACTGATAGAAGCCCATAAAACATTCCCAAAGGAATAGGCAGATAAACCAGATAGCAAGATGTGTAAAAGAGCATATGACCAACTAGGCTGCCAGAATCATCAAAGGAAAAGGATACTAAGATATATCATACTAGGCTATTTGGATTGGAAGTCTGAAGAGTCCTGTCAGTTCTGAGTAGTGGTTAGTAAGAAATAATGGTGAGGATGTCAGAAAGATAAGTACTGGGGTTTGGGATGAACCTTATAAGAGTAAAAGCAGTTTAATAGTTAGTCCTGACTGCAAGTAATGATTTAGGCTAAAGCATGACCAGATGAGCTGTAAATATAGAATACAGAACGCACTAGTAGGTTTAGTACAAAGTTAAATATGACTTAGTGACCATGGCATATCATTATCAGTTTATCAAAGTTACTAGTAGAGTGTGATGGATGTAGGATTAGAGTGTTTAAATAGAGGATCTACAGGTGGGTTCTAGGTATAGCAACTAGTGTAGAACTTTTAAGCAGATTACTTAAATTAGACAATAACTAAAGTTATATGAGTGGCTAGTTGTACACTCTTTCTGTAATTGCCTTTGCATCTGTATATATACAGATGCTACCAACTTATACTATCAGTAAAATCCTGAGTCACATGTACTCACCTTAACATTTAAAAAAAAAAAGATATTAGTAAGATATTAGTTAATTTTAAATATAAAATAAATAACAAATCTAAGCTCTTATTATTATTATTATCTGGCTTATATCTTTTTTGTATATTTTTTATTTTTTAGAATAAAATTAAAATATTAACAAAAGGAGATAAGTTGTTTTTTATTAAACTATAGATAAATAAAAACTGGTTTTTTCAAGTAAAAGTCATAAGACAGAAGTTAATTCTAGTAATAATAAAGAAGTTGCCTAATTATAAACAATATTCTAGTATAATTAAGAAAATATTAAAACAATATTACAAGATGCAAAAACATACTACAACAATAAATGCCAGTTTAACATTAAAGACATATAATCATATCAGAATAAATAAAAATACAAGAGCAAATAATATAAGTATAATTTAAAATTAGGCTTTATATAAATTTTTTTTTTTTTTAAATATTAAGATGAGTACTTGTAATCTAGAATTTTATTGATAGTATATTTGGCTAATAGATGTTTTACAACCACAGAGAGCAACTATAAAAAGAGTGTACAACTAGCCACTTGTACAACTTTAGTCATTGTCTAATTTAAATAGTCTATCCAAAGGTTCTACACTAGCTGTCATATCTGAAATCTACTTGTAGATTCTCTATTTAACTACTCTGTTTCTATATTCACCTACTCACCTCTGCCTACTAATAACCTTAGTCAATGCTAGTAAAAATATGCTATGATCATTAAGTCTTTAAAGCAGTTTACTCATATAAAGAATCTTTGATCTTGTACTAAATCTTTCAGAATCTTCTGTATTTCATTCTTATAGCTAACCTAATATCACTATGGCTAAGACCAATACCAGTGATTAGAACATATTATTAAACTGCTATGCTCTTATAGAGTTCACTCCAACCTCAATACTAACTTTACAATATATCTTTACTACTTTGGTATTCAATTCAAGTTCCACCAAGCTGTCAAACCAGATAGCCCAAAAAGGCAGATCAAAATTATACATCTTTGGTTTATATGTTTGCCAGCATGTAACCTTTTTCTCTGGAATCTGGCAATCCTGATGGCCTGGTTGGTTCATCTGGTTCCTTTTCAAAGACTAGCATATTTGCCTAGTTTTACAAGTTTTAGCTTCATTTCATAGGTCTAGCCTTTACAATAGCATCATTAAAAGTTTGAGTTACTTCTCTACTAAGTCTTCCAAGTAAGCTTCTATCTTTTTTCTTTTGGTTTTTATAATTTACATAGCCACAAGGACTTATTGTAGGTTTGCACTGTCTGATACTAGTTTGCATTTCTTTGTATAACCATAGACCTTGTTCTAAAAGACAATGTTATATAACTGTTACACAAATGCCATATGACCTGCCAGTTATGCTAGTGTAATATAAGTAACAAGTATCTTATCCTAACCAATTGCAAGAGACAGTTAACCATAACACAGTAAGAATTTTCAAATTTTCTATCAATACTAAGATTTGAACTCTGGACCTGCCACTTGGAGGTTAACAACCTGACCACTTCACTAGGTTGCCACACCCCTCGTCTTATATAAATTATTATTATTATTATTATTTAAAAAAAAAAAAAGATAATAAAAAGCATTAACATATTTAATTAAATTGGGTAATAAAAATTATACAATATTTGCATGATAATTTTGAATTGTTAACAAAGAATAAAAGTAGTAATGCTTACTATTCCAATGAAGTATAGGTGACTAATGATGAAACAACAAAGAAAAATAAAAAAAAAGTAAAAAAATAATAGATGTAAACAAGTAATAGCATAAAAAGCATATTAGTATATTATATTCTATTAAATTAGCTAGCATTATATATTTGTATAATATTAGTTAATTTAATAATTAATTTTTTTATAATTGTATTAAACAATAAGCTATCTTTATACAAAGGACCAGGTTAATAATGGCCAGACCTAATGTACAGAACAGGCTATGGTATTCTGCACAGTTGTGCAAACTAAGCATACAATAAGTGAATCTACAAAAGAACTTTTTACTTCCTTAAACTTTATTTCATTATTTTATATCAAGAAGAACTACAAAACTTATCTTACAATACATTATATGATTCAGACTCATGCTATAATCTGTGGTTAGCATGTTTGAAACTATCTCTAGTTCCACATCCTCAAACACTTAGCTCTTTTTTAAAATACATCCATTATTACAACTATTCACAACTAAACAATTTTAACTATACACTTACAATATCAATTAAAATTAATTATAGTTAATGCTATATATATTTATTACACAAATCTCAACCTTTACCTGAATATTTTTTTTCACAACTATCAGGCTATACTTATTATCCATCTATAACTATTCCTTCTAAATTTTCTCTAATAAATAATAACATATCAAATATAAATTTAATTATAAAGAAAAATGATATAAACTACTCTTACTTTTAACTAATAGAAGCTATTTTAGAAGGTCATAATGAAACTACTATAGCTAAACAATATTATAACAACATTCAACTTAATACCTGCTACAACAAATTTCTATCCTACAACTATCTATTACTGCTTTCTTATCTACAAATAATTATTTCTTTCTTATAACATATCTACAGCTTTGGCTATTTATCTAATAATGCTTGTAGCTATACATTAACTATTTCTATTAAAAATAATTATAGCAAAGCTTATGTTTATCTTTTATCAGAAGCTAAACTATTATCTAATTACTTTATCTTATCAATTCAAGCTATCTGGCATTATATAAACATTTAGCTAAAATTAAATATATTAACATCAGTCTTCTTTATACTAGCACTTTTAGCTTCTATCTCTAGTAATTTAACACAATCCAGAAACTCTAATACCTTACTTCTAAATCTCACAATCTGCATCTACAATGTTTGAGGATACAATAAAAATCTCAAATAGCAAGTCTAAGAGAATTATTGTATTACTCATTCTTTAAACATTTTCAGTATTACAGAAACTAAAATAGCAGAAGATAAAGCTATTACCAAATTTCATAACTCAAAACACTATTTTTATTACTGGTCATGTACTAATAGTTCTAAAGCAAGAACTGCACTTATGATTTATAAACACCTTACACTCCATATACATAATATTTTTACTCTTTCTGGCTATGCTATTGCTATAGACCTCTTCTTCAAACATGATCACAAATTTTAAATTATCTCTATATATCTATTATGTAAAACTTATAATTAAAACTTTAAATTCAAAACACTATTATTCAATGAATCCAAGAAGCTACTAATTGAAACATCCTAACTATAATATTAGATGACTTTAATGTACCATTTAACAACTCTACCTTTTTATCTATCAAATACAAACTACTGCAATTCCTATAATATAATAATATTTATAATCTAGCAGATTATACAAATACCTTCTTTCATATCTGACATAGTAGTAGACATTATAGTACTATTGACTATATTTGGGCCTATTTTTTTTTACTCAAATACCTTAATTTATTTTACTTGGATGATGCAAAAAATTGCACTTAAAATAATTACAAAATTCTTATATCTTCTTGAACATTTCCTCATGCCTTTATAGGCAAAAACAGACATTCAATTAAAACCAAATGCAGAACTTTTAATTACAAAACAATGAACAAAGAGTAATAAAAAATCTTTGCTGACCAAGTTTCTCTTAACTTCACTATAAACAAAA
Organism: Cetraspora pellucida; assembly: GCA_910591915.1. Lineage (NCBI taxonomy): Eukaryota > Fungi > Glomeromycota > Glomeromycetes > Diversisporales > Gigasporaceae > Cetraspora > Cetraspora pellucida. The sequence continues at coordinate 18,488 of CAJVQA010001803.1, forward strand.
TATCTCTTTTTACTCAAACTTCTGAATCTATTGAAACTACCTAATATAAAATTCAAACTAGTATTATTAATGCTGCTACTAAATGCATTTCTAACAAAAAAATAATAATTTACAACTTTCAATACTTATTTTTAGCTAAAGCTATTTTACTTTATCTAAATCTTAATAACTCAATAACATTATTAGACAAGTTAAAGCCTTTTTAACTAACTTATTACCTATATCTATATATCTCAATTCTATTATACACTATCTTAACTCAATACATCATCTTAATATATCTTTTATACCTAACTCTTATAAGCTTATACCAAGCTGGATTACTAATACTAATACTAAATAGCAAGCTTTTTACTATGTTCAAAATATAGAAAACATTAAACAAATCTGAGAACAAATAAATCAGCATATCAATCTTAGATGCTCTAAACTCCAAACTAATCCCAAACTTATAATCAATAGCATACTTAACCATCACAAAGATTCAGTAAAATTTAATAATATAAAAACATCAAATAATACTATTACAGATTTTAAACTAATTAAAGAACATATCCAACATTATTTTGATAACTGAACTGTCTACAAACCTATTAATAATCATAAATTTAATACTAACTAGTTAAAAAAATATGAACTAAAAGCTATTACTAGTTCAAACTATTATAATTCAGCCTTGGCTAAATTTTCACTTAATAAAATTACTAGAACTCTTAACTAACTTCCTAATAACAAAGCATGTAAACCATCTGAAATTAGATATAAAATGCTTAAACAGGCTGGTTCTACTTTTTTTTAAGTAATAGTTGCTCTTTTTAATCGATGCATTCAAACTTCTTGTATATTTAAGCAATAGAAAGAAGGTTGCATCTTTCCAATATCTAAAAAACCAATCTTTAATGGAAACCTTTCTAATACAAGACCCATCAGTCTTGTCAAACATATTAAGAAACTATATACAAAACTTCTTACTAATCATCTTAATTTAATACTCATACAATATTCTATTCTATCTTCTTATAACTATATTGCTTTATCTAACAACAGCACATCTATCTCTATATATATACTTAACAATATTATTAAAAATGCTAGTTGCAACAACAAACAATTATAACTTCTGTCTTAGGATATAAGCAAAGCATATAATACTGTTAATTTAGAACTTTTTACAAAGTCTCTTAAACAGATATCAATGCCTTAAACTCTCATTAATATACTTATCAACCTTCTTACTAACCACCAAAACCAGGTTATATCTAATCTTGATCTTACCAACTTTTATTTAATTAAAAATAGTATAGATCAAAAAGAAACTATTACTTCATTATTTTGAAGAATCTATTATGATCCTTTAATTCATAAAATTGCCTTACAATTTTTAAATTATTTTTTATTTGCATCTTGAAAAACCAACTTATACTTATCTCAAACCCAAACTTTAAAAACATCTGTATCAGTTCTAGCTTATATAAATGATGCTTTCTGAATTGCAAAGTCCAAAAAAGAGCTTAACCTAATAAATAAAACTGCCACATCTTTCTATCAAATGGCTAATATCCAGATTAATCTGACAAAGTCTATTCTAGTTACAAACTTCTTTACCACTTCTATATGGTTTTCTAGATTTCTAATTTATTCTATATCTAAAAATTAACTCTTTAAGTTTTTTGGATATTGGTTTACAGTTAATAACAAACAATTTCAAGCTATCAAACTAATAAAAAAAGAGGCTTATAATCTTATTAATATCACTAGCACAAAGAAAATTACTAATAAACAAATTGCTTATATTATTAATACAGTAATCATTCCAACTTTGGAATGTCAATTATATAACACTATTCTTTTTTATACTACATGTAACCAAATATTATCCAAATATCTTACTGTAGCAAAACACAAGTCTTATCTTTCAAAATCCATACCAAATAGCACAATGCTTAACCTATATTTATATAATATTTATAATATATAAGACATTCAACTTCAGCATTATATCTTTAATTACCTCTAATGAATTAACAACCCTGACCTTCTTGGCATTACAACTCAAATTAGACTTTAATAACTATAAAATAACTTATAGTTTCCTAATAATATTTTATAAGCAATTTAGATAATCAAATATTATATATCTTGAACAACTTTGCATAGCTAACAACAGTACCTTATTAGATTAGAAACATCTTTTATCTAGACTTTTATACTTGTTTAAAGAAAAAAAACCTCTTTAGTTTTTTTACTTAGAAGACACAATTTTAGTACATTCTTACTACCAAAATATATTATCATACTACCAATTACCTGGTTATAACTTTTATGCCTATTATACTATAAAATTTAAAAAACTTATAAAATCTAAACTTTAGTTACTTTATATTACAATGAAGAAATTATTACTGAAAATACTTCTTCTCATCTAACTATTACTCCATCATTCACTGAACTTTCAATATAGATTTAAATTACTTAAAATTCGATTCTCTAGCTTCTGCTAAATATAAATAATATACAGAATGTCATTTTAATTCTCACAGAATTAACCAAACTTGTATTGTCAAAGTTTCTGCAATTATTTCAACATAATTTCTTGGCAAAACCAATTCCAAACATCAACTCAACCTTAATGCAAACTACTTGGACCTTATTTGCTCTACAGCTGTCAAGCATTCAACCTGTATTTTTTCTTTACCTATAATTCCTATTTCTAATTCAATTACTTCTGAAATCTTTATTTTAAATGAAACTACTAACAAACTTATATCTATTTCTTAATTTAACCATTCTTACTAACAACTATCCTTTTATACTGATGGCTTAGTAATTAACATTAGTACTAATTAATGCACAATAAGTATTAGTTAGATTCAAGTTAATAATAATAATCAAACTATTAACTTCTTTTCGGCTAAAATACAATTCTGGCCTCATTATATAAAGCTAAGTTTTTCTCAATTATTACTGCAATTTTAACAGCTTTATACAATTTAGTAGTCAATATTTTCACTAATTCTCAATCAGTAATTTCCAAATTTAATAACCTTCAACTTTACTTAAATAATCTCAACAAGCTATCAAATTTAACTTATGGCCTATTTGCATAGTCTTTCTAATATTATTAAATCACACAAACTACAAATTATCATTTACAAATTGCAGGCTTATTTAGATAACAATCTTAATGAACAAACAGACTCTCTTGCCAAATACCATCCATCATCACCACTTCTATTATTTAATTATACAAATCTTTATAATCCTTATTATATTTTTCAATAAAAGCAATATTATATAGAACTTTTTACAAGATATTTTATTAAGCAAATATGTAAAACCTACATATTAGCTCTATAGGCATTACAAAAACATAATAGTGAGTAGTCATACTTCAATTAGAATATTGATTAGAAATCCATCTGGCTTTATTTTAATTACAATCAAAAACCTTCATACAATATTACTAATTTTAGACTTAATTACTTAAAATTCTTCTTAATAAGTTACCAATATATCAACTATTTTATACTATTTACCCAAACTAATATTTAGATACTAATTGCTTTCATTATAATCTAGCTAACTTTCATTCTTACTAATGTACTTATGCTAATGCACTTTTTCTTACTAATTAAATTATCTTTAACAAATTATCTGATCTTGATACTTATTAAAAAAATAATTTAATTCATAAAATTCTTTATTACCCAGCTCTCAATCCTCTATATATCTTACCTAACACATTTTATTCTAACCTTATTTTCAAAGAACTTATTCCAAAGTCAATCATATTAATAGTTCAAAACTCTAACATATTATATAAAACTGTCTCTCAAGTTATTATTGATATTTTTCTTAATATTAATGAACAATTATATGAACAACTATGAAAAACATATTGCATTCATTTTCTAACTAGAAAAAACAACAAAATAGACCTTAATCTCAACTAATCAACAAATCTTTAATATCATTTAACTTAGCAACTAGGCATATATATTTTCATAGAAATTATACTTACTTATGCCTCTGCAAACTTTTAAATCAACTACATACTTATTCTAACATATGCCTTTCTATTGGCCAAGTAATTTGCAAAATTAATATTTAGTCTATTTTATAGATTAAATATAGTATATTATTAAATTATATACTAAACATTCAAATCTAAGTAAGCTTTGATCACTTTAGTAGGTTTAGATCACAGATAAATTAGTCTGAGCTTTTATTCTTGTATATAATTTTTAATTTATTTGTTTTGTATAAATAGTAGTAACTGTATAGTTAGCAGTTTAATAGTTAGCCCTAACTGCAAGTGTTGGCTTCAGTTATAATATATATACATATAACTATTTTAAATTATTAATAAAGATATAAGCAAGGCTTCATCTTAAAAAAAAAAACAAAAAAAAAACAATAAGCTATCTTCCTAATACTAATATTATATTTAGTTAAAAAGGTTGTTTCACAAACATATTGATCTATTTGTAAAGTTTTTTTAACCAAAAAATAATAGAATATATCAACAATACTATGAAGGTTATATAAATAAAAAAGAAATACTACTATAGAATTGTTCTAATTGGGCACTATCAGTTAATGTACTAAGCTGTTATAATATTTTTAAATTAGAATTTGATACAGATTATTTAACTAAAGATAAAGACTCAAGAGGAAAAAAGAAAAAAAAAAGCAAAGCATAAGCAAAGTAAAAAAAAAATTAGTATAAAAAAAATTAATAAAAGAAAAAAAATAATGTTGATAATGATAATAAAGTTATATTATATAAAAAAGTAAAAAAACTGAAACAAAAAAAGAAAAAAAAGTTCTTTTCTACTAAGTCTTCAAAAAACTATAATAACAACTATCATAAGCATACTGGCAGTAACAACTACAAGCATATTAATAGCAACAACTACAAGCATACTAGTAGTAATAACTACAAGTATACTTGCAGCAATAACAGCAAACATACTAGCAAGAATATTAGTAGCAATAATAGCAAAAATATTAGAAACAACAACAGCAAGTATATCAGCTATAGCAACTGCAGGCCTATTAACAACAAGACCAAAAACATCTACAGTAAAAACCAGTAGATTAATATAAGTAGAATAAAGAAAAGTATATAGTATATCAAATAAATAATAATAAAAATAAAAATGATAATAAGGATGAAGATGAGAGTAAAGATAAGAATAAGGGTAAAAGTAAGAATAAAGATAAAGATAAAAGTAAAAGTGAAAATAAAAATAAAGATGTAGTAAAAAAAAAAGGTAAAGAGAAATAAAAATGAAGAAATAAAAATAAAGAAAAAGGAAAGAAAAAATAAAAAAAAGTAATAAATAAAAATAATATATATTTTATTGTATTAATCTTTTTTTTTTTTTTTTATTAAAGCTGATGTTATCGGTAGCTACTGCCTTTATTTGTGTTTTTGGTCAATGTATTACATATGACTTGTACAAGGTAAGTGTGCAACTAGCCATACATGTAACTTTTGGTTACCTATTTAAGTAGTCCGCCTAAGGGTTCTACACTAGCTGCCATGCCTGTAACCTACTAG
>CAJVQA010001804.1:0-24048 GCA_910591915.1 Cetraspora pellucida
GTATTGTAAAATGATTTTTTTATATGTTGCACACCGGGTGAAAAATCATTAGTGTAACATCGACGGTTCCTCCTGTTACATTCTTTACTTGCGAGATGAATTGTAAGAGGATCAAGTGCCCACACGTAAATACAAGATCGATTAATTATATATACTGTAAATAATAATAAGCTATATACTTTTCATGTTATAGTCATTTAATTAGATTGTTCGGATCTTTTACTTCTAATTCAATACGACAGTCCTTTATTGTTTCATGCCAATCGCATCAATAAACAAAACAAAGTAATTTTGGATTGTTGATTACAACTTTCCTTATGATAGATACCTATATGACTATTCATCAATTGCGCAGTTTCAGACGTAATTGCATTGGTGTTTTTGCTTGATTATTAAGAATTATTACATTTATTTCAAAATTTATTTGCACATTTTTTATCTTCAACATTCATGAATTTTTTTATAAATTATCGTTTCAAAATTTTCTAGTTCTATAGTATCTTTTTTTTGCTTTTACAAAAGTCATTCATATTCTGTTTTCACAATTATTTTTATTCATAATTCAAGCATCAAGTATTATTATTTTCGAATAAATTAGTATGTTTTATTAAATGGCAAGATGAACATACTTTAAACTAAACGTATATTATAATTGGATTGTATTTTAAAAATATTATAAAAAATAGTTAAGTTGGGATTTCAACTTAAAATTTTTTTATGTATATATAGTGCACAAAATGGGATAATTTAAACGGTTTTTTAAAGTTGAGTTAGGATTTAGAGATTATGGATTTAATAGATTTACATAGAGTTCACAATAGACTCTTGGCTGCCAACCTTCTTTACGTACGCAAATGGTTCTTGTATATATAATATGAAAACATTTTATTGGGTCTTATAAAAAGACTCAACAGTTTAAAAAATTGTAATATTGATTTTTTTATATCTAGATTATACAGAAAAGAAATATTACATTGCAGCAATCGATTGAAAAAAAAATTTTATGAGCATCTAATTGGCACATTGCCCTGCACACAACCCAAAATACTTCCACTAGCATCGTAAGCTAATTAAAAAAAAAAAAGTATGATTATTATAAAATTGTTCGAATACTTACAATAAATTGAGCATTTATGATTTATAACTTACCTCGCACTTCAACATTGACACCGGTAAATTGTAGAGCAAAACAAGACGAAGACACATTTGATGGTACATTTATAGTACCACTAAAAGTAAAAGGACCAACAGGAATAGGACACATAACATAACTGCATATTTGAAGTGTTTGAGAGACACCATATACCGACGCGACGATCGTTCCGCCAGTGATAGCTACATCGGTCGTTCCAGAAAGACTGGCGTTAAAGGAGGATAAATACAAAGGGATCGGATTTGGTGAGAACGTAATATTCGTAATGTGATATGATCCCGAACATTGTGTTAAATCCCTTTTTTGGTGATCAATGAAAAGTAATTGAGCATTTGGGACGAGAAGAACAATGAAGAAGAGTAAGGTAAGGAGATTAGATGACCAGATAGAAATTTTTTTCAAAGTTATCATCATTTTTATGAAAATTGAGATATTGGTGAGTAAATGGAAGATGGTAACGAATTTATAATAATTCTCAAATGGCGATAGTTTCGAAATTTGTTACATAAAAGTAACCAAAACCTTACACAATGGGAAAATAATGACTATATAAAGTCGTCATTAGTCCATTATAAAATTGTTGGCATTTGCCAAGTTTGATCTAAATCAATGTTCTATATATGGTTTACTATATTTGGCTTACATTGGAGAAATCAACTACTTTTTTCAACAAATTCAATGACTGCACAGTTTACAAGGGTCAGTCAACATTCATTTCCTCATCCGCTTTCCTTCAATCATTTATCGTAAATTACTTATGACAATATAAAGGTTACAGCAAACCTGGTTTTAATTTAAAGTGCAATTGAGCAGTAATTAATGATGCACATGCACCACTATCTCCGACATTTCCCTGTATACGTACTATCAAACATCCTTTATTCTGATATAGCAACTCTAGACCATACAGGAAAATTTTCTGACATATTGTATTTTCATCACTTGATATATTTTACACTCTCAGAGAATAATAAGAATATAAGGTATTAATTGGAAATTTATTTAAAAAAATTGGATTAAAAACCGTAAAAAAACGGAAAACCCGAGAGTCTAAAAATTACAACGGAAAGCTTTTTAGAATTAAAAATAACATTTCCTTTTAAATCAATTGTTGAATCGGAGCTTTATTTAATTATATAAGGAAATAACCATTTTATTCACAAGTATTTATAATTTCGATAAAATGAGTTCTGCGATTTTCTTTGCAGCACTCAAATATAGCATATATGAAATCTATTTCAAATCTTGATTATTTATCAAGTGTCACCTACACTGATTATATTCGTAATTGTTTATTAAATTTGTCAAAACTCACCAAATATAAGTAATCATTTAATGACAAATCATCAAAATTTATCAAAATTGGGTTTGAATTTTGGCAGAAATACATACGTATTATTAAATTTATATAATATAGATAATATAGTAAATATACGTAGTACAATTATTTAATACTTATATAAAGAAAATACCAATAACAAATAAATAACAATGTTTTATATTATTTTTTAAATGATCTTTATTAATACATAATTTGTAGTTAATTTTAGCATCTTAGGTAGAATATTTATTACCGGAACTGTGAGTTAATTATTTCAGATTATCGTGCAAACTCTTATGATCATAGATTTTTTTCTTGTTATTTTTTGTACGTTATTACGTAAGCACAACAATCCCAAATTAAACTTAGTTAGCCAACCACGACTCGTAAATCATGATCATAATTGCACGATAATATCGATATTGGATCATGCGATGATAAATATCATAAAATTTGTTCCGACAAAACAAATTTCATGATATTAATCGTTGCATAACCAATATCTTATACTTATTGCTTACGTTAGTAAAATCAGTCTAGTTTGTCTCGGGCATTACAGAATTATGTAAAATTAGTGCTGGCATCCAAAAAAAAAAATGATACGAAGCACCGATAAAAAAAATCCTAATCGTAGGCTAACCAAACATAACACTCGTTAAATATACAATTTCCCAGAAAAGTTGAACTACATCCTGCTTTTATTGGGGAAATTGCGTTAATGAATACCCGGAACAACCGTTGAGAGCCAAAACGATATCGTCTTGTTTGATATCCTCGATTTTGATTGGTCAATGACTGTGATCGACAAAATTTTGGCCCGCATTATATATAATTTGACCGGGATTAATTTGGGCCTGTCCGATCATCAAATTAACCCAAGAATATTTTTTCAAATCCTAGGATAAATTTCCTGCAACAAAAAATTAATATTCTCTTTTTTAAGGTTATAGAGTGTTGTGACAAATGTCAACGTTTTTTGATTTGTGTGACCTATAATACTATATTTCGATTTGTATAGTTTATAATTTATCAGCTTAGATATAAGCCTGTGAAACGCCCATAAATGACGTTCGAATATTTATCAATTAATTGAATATACACAAGATGATACGTAGACGATTGTTTGCAAATAAGATTTGGATGAATATTTGTCTAAAATATCCTCCGTTGGAATCTATCAAATAAAATTAGATTTTTTTTTACGAAAATAAATATAATGCTTGCAATTTTCACATCTCAAGTGCCTATAAAATATGACACGACAAGACAGTGTCCATCTAAAGCCTCAATATCCGAGAGTTCAAGCGGTTTTCAATCACGTTTCAGAGTATCGCCCGTGCAAATAACAAAATAAATATCTCGAAATTATCGTCAATATATAAATCAAATTTTATCTGGTATAGTATTGTTTCTAAGAGCATTAAATCATTTTCGAAAGATATACTAATAGTTAGAACCAGTGTTGTCACGAGACAGTTGTGGACATGAGTTTGGCACTTTTGACTTTAAATTTTATTAAGATAACCTCTTTTAGGTTTTTTATTAAAAATATTCAACACTGTAAAAAAATATATAGTCATAAATTTTTTTGAATTAATATATTAATTTTTGAAGCTTGAACATGGCGTGGAATCTTATTCCAATTTCTCACAGATCATAAGAATATTGGTCTGTTTACTTCGCCTTGCAAAAGTAATTGAGAAGTTACCAAACAAAGACGAGACTTCTATCTGACCGCTTATTAATTAATTAACAATAAATAAAATGAATATTACAACTAGAGATGTGCCGTTTAGATGATACTCGAATTTTTTCGCGTACAGTGATTTGATTGGCTGATTTAAGTGATCGGTAAAACTTCGCGTACAGCATGTATTGTCTGTACGCGGCACATTTTAAAATTTACATCGATTGGAATATCTTAAACTATAGAGACATAATCAACGACTATATAACAATAAGTAGTCGAAAAAATTATCAAAATATAATCATTGCTTGATGTTCTTATGAAACCCTTCAAGTACACATAAACTTCTAAAGTTTAAATGTGGGTTCTTCATAGGTTGAAGTAATTAAAGTCGAAAAACATTGAGAAGATAATATTTAAAATGAAAATTATAATCGTTGTACATAAATTTGTTCTCAAGCAAGTTATTCGCCAATTGAAAGCTCATCCCAAACAGCTTTACAGTTGACATCTTAGATAACTATATCCAACGAATTGGAACCACTAGGCACTAACGAATATTCAGCATTTGATATTATTCTATTTGACGTTTTTACCTCTTTAAGGATGCTATGCCGCATCAAAATTTGACCTACTACTATACTCGACCAACAATCAAAAGACAAGAAATTCCGACGCAAAAGCTATTATAGGACAGACTGTAAAATTAGGCGCTATTTATGTCGCAAAAATAATTTACTCTGTATTAAATGCTATGACTGAGTATTTCGGTATGGACATAGAACATATCGATATAACGCTGGAATAAAGATTAATGCATAATTTTTTTAATTATCTTTCTTTTTTTTTTGTTAATCAGATCACAATCGTATGTCAAAATGACTTCATGAATTTTAAAACGATGTATAACATATATATTCATGTAAAATGCAAATGAATGTAAATATTATTCACTACTTCTAATGAAAATGTTTATTTATTAACAATTAACAATTTATTCAAATATGCTAGTTATTCTTTGTATCTGCTCATCGTGTAAAAAGTTGTTCTATGCACTAATAATGAAATTCATCATTATTTAAATTTGTTAGTAATTCTTCGTATCAACCCATAATGGGATAAGTTAGGGAAGCGGAGATTTTGTGATAATAAAGAATAAATACTTACAGACTTTATAAATGTAAATTGTCGTAAATCGCAAAAAACTTCACATCCCTAAGATGAGTTACACCACGCCGCTCTAATGCAAATGCATTCTTTGGAATAACTTAAGAATTTATTTAAATCTGCTAGTGGTTTCTTATATTTGTTCATAATGCAATAATCTTCCTTATGATGTGCTGATGCTTTTGTATTATTTGATTATTAGACCCCATTTTTTTGTGGACTGAATATATAATCGAATTTTAACACATCATTCACATTGACCACCGCCGAATATTTGCATTTAACATTAGAGGTTTTACAATTATTACAAGCTGCGGAGCCATTGGTTCTACGAGTTCTAAACGTAGGCTGTCTGTTCAAAAAATTATTTAAATCTTCTAATGATTCTTCGTGTCGATAAATTGCTTTACGCTGTTTTCATGTCAATGCATTATTTGGACCAATTTTTAATGATTTATTTAGATCTTCTAGCGATTCTTCGTATCTTTTCATCATGCGATAAGTTGCCCCACGCTTTGCTAATGCCAACGCTTATTTGGATCAATTTCTATATTTAAATTTGATAGTGATTCTTCGTATCTGCTCGCCTTATAATAAGTTTCTCCACGATAACTTAATGCCAACGCATTATTTGAATTAATTTCTAATGATTTATTTAATCTACTAGTGATTCTTTGTAGTTGTCCATCATAAGATAAGTCACTCTACGTTCAGTTAACGCAAGTACATCATTTGGATTAATTTCTAACAATTTGGTTAATTTTTCGATTAATTCTTTGTATCTGTTCATCTCGCGTTAAGTTACTCCACGGCTTGCAATGTAAATGCATCATTTTGGTTAATTTCTAATGCTTTATGTGAATCTTCGTAACTGTTTATCACGATAAGTAGTTCCACGGTATTCCAATCAATCTACTAGTGGTTATTTTTACTTGTTCATCATGTGATAAATTACTTCACGGTTTTCTAATGCTTCTGCATGATTTGAATTGATTTATTTAAATCCGTTAGTGATTCTTCATATATGTTCATCATTCCACAGTATAATAATGCATCTGTATTATTTGGATTAATTTCTAATGATTTAGTTAAATATATTAGTGGTTCCTCGTATCTGTTCATCTTGAAGTAAGTTACTCCATAGTAAGAACATTTTTAGATTTCAGATTTGAATGGTCTTGGTTAAAAACTTGCAATTGATTGGATCGTTGTTCTGTAAAAGCAAATAAAATAAGTAATTACTAATAAAACAAGCAGAGTCTATAAGTTTAATTCTAATAATTAATAAAATATAAAATACCTGTTGAATTCATATCTTGAATATAATAAATAGTTATCAGGAAGGCACTGCATGATAACTGGTTTATTTGGTCGAGGATTTAAAATCTGACTAAGAAATTGAATTCCGAAGGAATTCAATTTTTTAGGCTGACTTCAAAATCCTTGACCAAATAATTAAGTTATAAGGCAGTATCAGCATGCCTGATAACGGGTTTATCCGGTGGCTTATTATGATTTTCTGCCCAATAATTATTATTATTATCAGCGTTACTTAGGTTAGATGAGTTAAAATCTGAATGATCGTTATCATCTTGTTAAACTGGAACCATTCACATATAATTTAATTTGTCACGAATTCACCGTTCCAAGCATCCCAATAAATGTTCATAAAGTTAACAGGAGTTCCAATAATAAGAGTTTTTCTACTGTCATGCATTACATAAAAAGCTATGTCTGTTTGGCCAGATATATTTTTAAAAGGAGGTACATCACTTGATAATTCCCAGAAGATTACACAAGGTTAAAGATTTATTTCGTTTATATATAAATGGATTTTGGAGATATTGTGGATCAGAAAAGGTCCAGCAATAGATTTTGTATTATTATCTAATGATTTAAATAAGCCAGATCCGTGATCCGTCATGCACTAATATATTCCTATCATGCTATAATAATAATAATAATAATAATAATAATAATAATAATAATAAAATAATAATAAAATAATAATAAATTTTAATACACGTAATAAAAGGTGAGAAATAAGAAAAAAAGACGTCTTATAAGATCACGATGAATAATACTTGCATTATGCTAGCAATTAAGTCCATTAGAAAGATCTTTCGTCATTATAACCTGAGAAATGATTACGTAAATAGTAACAAAGATCACCATTGTTGGCAAACTGAATAACTATGTACAATAGTATGTTTCAGTAGTAATAATAAATACTTTAAAAAAATCCATCTAGCAAAATATCGTTATCATCACAATATAAACTTTTTAAAGTTCAATATCTCTTAAATAGGCATTATATACAGAGCAAATCCCTCCTCTACCAATTATTTTCCAATTCTGAAAAGAATCATACTCAAATAATATAAAATATTTTGTTCGATAGCCAATTGACATGTTTAGTATATCAACTCTTTGTATCTAAAGGGCTAAAATATGGGTATATAATAGTACAGCGATATAAATAAGAGCAAACAAAAAATTAAAAAAAGGAAATTACCTGTAACGATAACGACAACCAAACACGTAAAAATAACTAGATTCTACTATTTAAATTTACCGTACCACTTTAAGTACATCAGGGTACGTGAACAACTCTATAAAATGCAGAACACCGCAGTTTTTAATTTTTAACTCTTTTCAAATGATATAAGATTATTGATAGATGTAAAGTATTATTGCTTATGAGCGATATAATATTTACAAAACAAAAAGGAATATTCATTTAAATAAACAAACACATTGGACTCCAGTAAAATTAATTAGAACAAAGAAACGTCTAAAAATTTAATTATATGTTTTTTTCTTTAACGTTATACTTTTTGAAAAAACGAACTAAGCTTCACTTATTACATCAAAATAATAATTTTAAGTTTTAAATTCTCGCTTAGTTTCATCAGAAATAAAGCGATTAATACTTCTAATAATTACATATAACTACAACATAATCAATTAGCTATATCTGATATATTAAACAAAATTGGGAACACGTTAAACCAGATAGTTTTAAATTGATTGTTAATTAACGGTTTAACAGATCAGGCATTAATATTATAAAGTAATACTAATCACTCTTAACGTTAGTACATTTCTAAATTTGAAAATTATCTAAATAAGTTTTAAGTTAAAGAATTCCCTGATATTAATTTCACTTACCTCCGATCGATTTATTAACTGATTGATTAAGTTAATTTAAATTTATTTAAGTGAAATCGAATTCTTTAACTGAATAAATTTGAAATTTGGTTGTAAACGTATACATAATGTTTCTATTGTATTTCAATGTACAATACATTCACTTTAAGGACGTTCAACTATAATAAGAGCATCCTCATCATCATCGTCATCATCCAAAACTATTGGATATTCCTTAGTCCCAATACTATTCGACTCACTAGAAATAGATGCATCCGGAAATTTATATAAAACGTCCAAATTATCTGATGCACTCACTTCATTTTTAACTATATCAATGGTCTTTTCTCTCTGATATTCTTGATTCAAAAAAGTTCCAAGAGAATTTTCATCCTCTTTTTTGAAATAGTGAGAATCATTACGTTCTTGTGATTGAACATCTGATGCCAAATTGCTTGATTGTCGCGGCTGTGCTTGAGAACCTGATGAACCTTTATTCTCTTCATCAGTAGGTGAAACAAAGTTTTGAGATTCAGATATCAAAGGTCTTCGTTGAATTATTATTTCATCAGGTTCTTCAGGTCGTAAATTTTCCAAAGGTTTCTCTCCATTAACATATGTTGGCCCAAGGTCTATGATGGGACCTAAAAGTGGTGGCTGTTCTAGATGTTGAGCTTCTAATATATTATCACGAAATATAGTATATTCAGACGTAAGTTCAATATTACTATTGTGGTTTGACGCATAATTAAGATCTTTATGCCCTATATTATTTTCTTGGGTATTGTGCATTACAACGTCTCCTTCGTATACATTCAGCACGTCTTGATTAATATGATCATTCGTCGATGTGGAAGAATTATATATTTTTTGAGAAGGGTCCTGAATAATTATATTGAAATCATCACCCAGAATCTCTGAATTAGAAGTTAATATTTTATTAATCGAATCACTTGACCCATAAATTTCTCTCGCCAATGAAAAAATCATTTGACGAAATGTTAATGATTTCTCTTGTGATATAATATGTGAATAAATTTGTTGAAGGTCTGATTGTGTCATTTTTTTAATGCTACCGGAATTGAGAGAACAGAGCATTTGATCAAGATCAATTAGTTCGGTTTCTTCGTTTGTTAGATCGCATTTGGTTGTTGATTTCGTTACCATTCTGAATAAAAAGAAAAACTGTATAAACCTATTGTTAGAAATAATTCAAAATGTATATATACGTATATACATTCTTATTTGAACGTTAAGATATTATTTAATTTTCTTAAACGTATAAGATTTAAAATCATTACGAAAAATACTTGCAACAAGGAAAATTAACATATACTTTTGCGTTTGAAACTTTTATTCCGGATTTCAATTTAATCTGACTATTATTATTACATAAATTCAAAAAAAAAAAAAAATCGGGAAAAAGTTTGGTGATAGGCATATGTAGATCTTTCTATGGTTGTATATAAATATACATTATCGTTATACATATCGGGTATCGTATTTGTTTCATTTTAAAAATGTCGGGCGTTTCGGAACGTAAACTCGTCATATTGACTGGTGCTAATTCTGGGCTCGGGTATCTTAAAAAAATAGTTAAAAGATTTTGAAATGATTCATTGTTAAATTTGATTTTTAAAATTTGTACATTCATATTAGCTTCGAAGTTCTTAAACAACTACTGAACCAACAAACACCATACCACATAATCTTAGCAGTACGTAACATTCATCAAACTGAAGTAAAGATCAAGTCCATTGTTCCTTCACACCAATTAGTGGAAATTCTCAAACTCGATCTATCCTCATTAACATCCGTAAAATCATTTACTCAAAGTATTCTATCTCGAAAACCACCACTTCATGTAAACATCTTAATCTTAAATGCTGGTGTTGTAAAGGCCACTCTGACTGAAACAGAAGATGGTTTTGAACAAACATTTCAGGTCAATCATCTTGCGAATGTTATTTTAGTCTATGAATTACTTCCTAGATTGACCGAATCGGGGCCGGATTCAAAAATTATTTTAGTTAATAGTTCGTTGCATAAACCTGGCACCGGAGCGAAAGAACATGGTGAAAATCGACCAATAATGGATATTGAAAATTTAAATGGATCAAAGATGTATTCTCCTTTGTTATTCTATAGGAATTCGAAATTAGCACAAGTGTTTTTTGGATATTATTTAGATAAATTATTGAACAAGAAAGGTGAGAAGGAAAGAAAGGTTGACGTTTTAATAGTTGAACCAGGATTCTGTCCGACAACAGAATTAGCAAGGGAAAGCGGAATTTTTACCAAATTATTTCTTAAATATATTTTATCGTGGGCACCATTTACCAAGACACCCGATCAGGTTTTTATTTCGATTCTTTGAGATAATTTATAAACAATTTGATCAAATATTTACTTCTTATTTTGATGAAGGGTGGAGCCGTAATATCATATGCCGCCACTTCACCAGAACTTAAAAATAAAAGCGGAATTTATATTAATAAATCCTGTCAAATCGATAGATCCAGTGATGAAAGCTATGATGAGGAAAAGCAAACATTCTGGTGGAAAACTAGTTGTGATTTACTTGGGATTGAAGAAGATTGGAGTGGTTTAATTTTCAACCAAAATGAAATTCTCAATTAAATTTATTTTAATCTATGTTATCAATTTGTTTATTGATTTTTTGAGGTATATTTCAAATATAGTATTAATAACAATATTAAATAGCACGATATACTATATTTTTTTGTTCTCAAAATAGCAAATTTTTCATGTCAACGCAATTCTATAACTATATTTGATGAATAAACTCCTTTTTTTTTTTACATGGAGTCATACGAAATTAATTATGTTACTGTTGAAAGATAATTCATTGGATAGTCATTAGTATAAATAACAGGATACACATTGAGGATAATGTAATGGAATGGAGACGAAAATTCAGGGAGGCAATATTGGTACAATTTCAGTGTTGTCACTTTGCTATGTCCAGTGGCTAGAAACTACTGGACTGACTTATTAAATTACTATGTCCAGTAGTTCAGTGACGCAGTACTGGAATATGTCCAATGTAGTCCAATTGATAACATTGGGTACAATATATCACAAAGTCTTAGAATTCTATCTTGAAATTATTTTTACACGTATATCTACAGTATATCGAAAATTTTAAAGCACAAACGAGTTAAAAATTCAGGATTCACTCGTGTAAGTTTACATATTCGAAATTAGAAGTTGCGGATTTTTAAAAATCTCAATACTCATGCTAGTATAAAATAAAAGCAAAATTCAACAAATCATATATAAGTAGCGATCAGTAAATTTTCAGCATTACTATAAATGATTTGATCGTTCGCACCATAATAATAGGGATAGTAAAAAATCGCTTTTTTTAATGATTTTTGTTTTTAACTTATTTATATAAAATGGTTTACTGCATATAATTATATAATTGATTAATTGCAACTTCATTGTTGCCATATTTCTTAATCGAAATAAGCACGTTTCTTGACATCAGTTTGTCAAAAAGCCAGAGGATTCGAATTTATAATCATCATAACCGTATCAGTATTTTAATCATGATACCAACGATGTTTTATCGCGCTTTGCAAAATTCTGTACCCCTTGATTACTAATATTTATAAAATGATCGTGATTGCAGTTGCGATTTCGATTGCAATTGCTGGCCAGATTTATGATAAATTGACCCCCTTTGGGGATCGTCTAAAGCAGTGTTGTCACTTGGAAGATTACTGGAGGCCATTGGAAATAAATCAATAGTATTACTGGAACTTTAAGTTCCAGTGATATTATTGATTTACCTTCCGCTGGTCTAAAGCAACTCACGAACCCAGCATGACCACCAAGATCAGTTACGTAAGGAGTTTTAACGATTAATATGCAGGTTTCTGTATTATTAATACGTAAATAATTTGAAAAAAGAAACTATGGTTTTCTTTTTAGCATATCTAAATGTAAAAGAAATTTTTTTTGCATACATCAATAAAAAGATCTGTATTAAACGGTTAAAAGAGGCATAGATACAGGGAACGTAGGGCGTGATAATTTTAAAAAAGAGTGGAAAATCTTAATACACATACTATCAAAATACAGAAAAATGGAAATAGATAATAAGCAATGCATATTTCTTTGGTATTATTTTTTAATAAGCAGTTTTTTTTATTAATCCTCTTGGAAAATGGATGTTTATTTCTTCAAAGATATATTTATTTATTATACCCGTTAATTAAAATTCTAATAGTTTATTCGATGAAATTCGATTATTCTCTTATTATACCAAATAAAAGATAATACGTACATTAACACCAATTGATTATTTGAATACGAATTCAACCATTACTGAATATAATAATATAGCTAAAGTGGACGAGGCAGATGCTAAAACTAAAAATTGCAGAAAATTATAAATAGACCCTTTACGACGTATATTACACATTATATTAATTGTACTTTGTTCATATAGAGGCTATTGGATATACACATAATCTTGAAAAGTTTTTGATAATAATAAAAAAAACTTTTTTAACAAATATTGATTCAAAAAATGATAAATGATAGAAGCATGTGAAAAGTCTTTCAAAAACATGGAATAGAAGAAATATAAAGTACATTTTACTGCCTAAATAAAGAATTATGTTGAACACTTTTTTCATACCAGAAGATCAAAGCTGTTTAAAGTATTCCTGTAACAATAAACACTTACAATTATATTAATAGGATGGAATATTATTAACTTGGAATTTCACTTTTTTTTTTATTGAATCATTTTTTATTAAAATTGTCAGAATTCGGGTAATCAAAATTTTAAATACAGATTACGTAACTGATCTTGGTGGTCATGCTAGGGTCGTTTAAAGCAACTACCTACCAAAATTTTACGGGCACGTGATATTTTGTGGCGCAAACCAATCATATTTCAAGATCAGGAGTAACGTCACACGACCAGGAAATTCAAAACAATGCTTTGAAGATTTTTGGTACAGTACGTCGCAAATACGGTCACGTGTCCGTAAAATTTTGATGGCGATACTGGGGAGAAAGCCTCCTGCTTCATATGGGTATAGCCTGCAAGTACACTATTAATATTAGTATATTCAGTATATATGTAATTAATTCAATCAATTTATAAAACTCTAAGTACCGCGTTGCGAGTTTATATAAAATGAGACTTCTAAAACAGAACATATTTGAGTTTGTAGAAAGATTGTTTATTAGTTTCTGAAGGTGAATTATTTTCGCTTATACACCTCTCTAAGTTCTTGAACTATTTTTCTACATCTCTTTCTCATTTCATGACCAGTTGGAATTTTATCTGGTTCAAGTTCAAAAATTGAAGCAAATTCTGTTTCACCATCGTGATGATGCGTTTGATAATATTTAATAACTTTTTGATAAAGCTGTTCGGTTATTGAAATAACATATACACCGCATTCTTTGTTATAAGGTAAAATAAAAATATTACTATGTAAAATTAATTTAATAAGCAAAATAAATTTAAAACTACCTACCATTTCCTTTAAGTTTAATTGCGAAAATATTTTAGTTTGAAGAAACCTATTGGTCAATCATTTTAAATACAAATCAGAATTTCAAGAAACATCGTTATTTACCATTCTCTTGAAAAGGTGTTTTCATATTATGGAAAGATGAACCTGCAAAATTAATAATTCAAGTTTAATCAATAAATCTCTATGTTATTCACAATAAATATAAAAGATTATGATATACCAGTAACACCAAGTACCCCAGCAATTCTCATGGCATTATATTTAGCCACTTTTGTATTCGTTCCATTAGCACTATCATAATGTAAGAATTTATTGGTTTTTCTAATAAACACCAATAAACTCCAGTGATTTCCACCACGAGCCTTAGTCACATCAGCATTATCATTTACTATCATAAATATAACTTGTGCAGTAAGGATCTGTTTAGGAAGTGCGCCAGCAAGGAATGTAGAGTCTGGCACAATATTTCATATCAAATATATATATATATAGATTTAGATAGTATAGGTCACGCCATAAAGATGAAAGTGATTTATAAAATAGAACCTTGAATATTAGATATAAAAAAAGTAAGAGCAGCCCTAAGAAGAAAAACCTTTGATCGAGAAATATCATCATTTGAAGTTGTATTATGTTCAAGGTATCTTCAATTATATCATAGGTTAGTCCAAATTAATTGCAAAGCATTAAATAAGTACCTTATAAAAAAAAAAAAAAAACTCACTCTATGAACAAGTCAATACATTTGTCATTAAGCCAATATCCATCTTCGAAAAGTTCAACATCCTTTCGAAAAAGCTTTTATCGGTTATGTTGTTTATAAAATTTAGAAAATTGGTGTATGTACGTTATATTACCTCCAAGTCTACATCGGCGTCATAATATGTCAAATATTTAGTTGACATAATTACTATACTATTACTAGCAAGATAATTATAAGAAAGAATTTTAAAGGCGGTAAATTTTAATATTAACAGGGTTAAATTCTAACGTTAACAGCAATGTAAATTCTAACGTTAAACAGTGTTAAATTCGATATCTTACAGTCTTAAGCACAGCTAAAATCAAGTTTAAATAACCGCTATAGTAACACAATTGTAATCGGGCACCCCTTTTTTTAGTTACATTCCGTGCTTTAGACTTTATATATTAAATGCACGCTTCATTCCACATAACAAACCTAGAATGAATTGGTTCCATAAGTATTAGACGAACATTGTATTATACATTTCTTGATGTGAATCAGAGCGCTAGCAGATGCTTTAAAAATACAACCTTGCTTTTAATCTTTGAACAAATTAACTTGGAATGCGTTAGCAGAGATTTTTGCAAGACTATGCTTTGACTTTGGAGTGAATAACTTGGTTTAAATGATAAAGCATTAGCAGAGAAGTTTTACAAAAACATCACTCACTTTGGACCTTAGAGATGGAATCGAACTTGATTTTTATATTCGAACTTATTTAATTTGAATTTAAATTAATTCGAATAATTCATTGTAAATTTGAATTTATTGATTCACATAACAATAACGATAACTCTGTTAATAACTTTTAGAACAGTTCGACCGTTAAACTAATTTTATAATGGTTAAACCATTATAATATTTTTATACCGGTTAGAACGTTAGAATATTTTATAAGTAATGCATTGCATATACGTATAATGGTGTTATATCGGTACAAACATAGTAAAAACATATAAAATTCAAACTGTAATAATTCCTAAACCGGTCATCCCACACAAATAAAATTTATATTTGTCGAGTTCATTTTAGCATACTCTTTAAAGTAACAATGTCTTTTTTTTTTATATACAACATATACTATTCTGGGCAATCTATCAGTATGTAAACTTAACGATATTAAAAATTAGGTAATGAAAATATTTAATTTAAAGCATTCTATAAGTTATATAATTTAACCTATTGCAGATACTAACATCTTTTATATTTTTTAGATAAATATTAAAATGAAAAGATTCTCAACCTTGCCGTGACCGTGTTTTTATTAAGATTTTAAATTAAAAATCATTAGTATAATTATATTTAAGTTATTACTAGCTGGACTATTTATTTTAATAATGCCTTGTCTTTATTTTACTTTGTTTAACAAAATATTTCTAGTTAGACTATGTGGTATTATCTAGCATGGCATTTATAA
Source organism: Cetraspora pellucida (assembly GCA_910591915.1). Classification (NCBI taxonomy): domain Eukaryota; kingdom Fungi; phylum Glomeromycota; class Glomeromycetes; order Diversisporales; family Gigasporaceae; genus Cetraspora; species Cetraspora pellucida. The sequence goes on from CAJVQA010001804.1 coordinate 16,166, forward strand.
AATTTATCAAAATTCTAATATTTGTATTTGATTAGATTCATACAATTTTAGATAAAATACATAATCATACTGTACAAGTATTATTTGGGACACTTGAACAATCGTGAACCCATTTATATCACATTTTATATAATCACATTTATAATACATATGTGATTATAACGAATGTAGTACAAACCCCTTGCAGTTAACTTAGATACACAAGTTAATATTAGTGCCAATATAATTAAAAGTTGCATACGTATATAAAAAATACATATATTCAATTAATTTGCTTATGCTATCTTTATTATTATACTAATTATTATATAACATATAAAAACTGTAATAGAATAAATAAATTAATGTTATATTTATATGTTTTCTAAAAAAAAAATCAATTATTAAGAAAATTAAGGAATACTATTGATCTGATCCAATTCTTTACCATATAATATAATATGTTTTACAAGTATATTAAATGCATCATGATTATTTTGTACAAAGCATCATCTTCACATATATTCAAAAAAGTATGTATTATATAAATTTTTAACTGTACCATACTATGGAAGAGATGTTTTTGTTGAATGCCAGTTTGATTCTATTGTATTTGTATGCACTCCTGTTTCAGGATCTTTAAAATTTTGTGAATGGTTAACTTTTCCATGTTTCTAGTCATGTCTTTCAAATTCATCTGTTTTATAAGTAAACCAACAATCACTATAGATTATTGTTCTCTTTTCAATATATTTGTTTAAAATTTCAAGTAATGTTTCTTCTATATAATTTAAAACTATTATTATAAATATTTTGTTTGATTCTTTTTCAATTCCATTAAACATTCATTGTCTTTCAACTCTTTTTTCTTTATTATACTTCTGTTTTCCAAACTTATTTTCATTAATTTCAACAATTTTTTTATTTCTACCAATTTTTATATTAGTTTAATTCAATAATATAATATTATATATCTTTCAACAAAAATTATACCAATTAACTATTATATGTGTACTAACATTGGTCTTAACAATTGCAAATTTTTGTGGTAACTTATAAGACTAGTAGAATATTATTTTGGTAATTTGATCAAGAGATAAGTTAGATCTTGTCAACTATATGTTTGATCTTAGAGTTGTTGCATAATTACAGATAGTTTTTGTAATACAAGCCCATTTTTGTTCATCAATATGTGAATAATCTTTGGACTTGTATATTAAATTTTGACATCTTTTACAGATATGTATTTTAAGAAAAATACCAAGATCCTCAAAGAATTTTATAGTATCTTCTGTAGTCTGAATATTGTAATAAATATCATTATAGGTTTTTATTATTAATAATGTTGTAGGATAAATATCCTCTTCAATATGTTTATTTATAATAATTCAAGAAGCAATAAAATAATTAAATATTGTTCAATAATTATAATAGAAGTTTAATGATACTTTTGATTAAACCTTATTTATTTAATTTATTTTATCTTGTCTTAACTATACTTATCTATTATTCTGATTACTATTATTATGATCCTGATTATTTTAATTTTTATTTATACAAATAATTACAAACATAATCACATAGTATAACTAATTAAACTGCAGCTAACTGTGCAATTATAACTATGCATTATTGAATTTTTAAATTAAATACATCCTTATTGTAACTGCTAAGCCTCAGATATTTATAAATAACAATGTTTATAATTGTAACATGTAATGATTAAATTAAATATATAGCAGAAAACTATCAACTTGTATAAATATACAAATATTTTTTAGGAGACGCCTTTATCTTTTTTTTTTTTTGTTAAAGATTATACTTGTAGTGATACTTTATTAACTTTATATCAGGTTAGCTATTACAACTATTTTTACAAAAATAAGAGTACAGCTAATTACATATGCAACTTTTGGTTGCCTATTTAAGTAGTCTGCTCTAGAGTTCTATACTAGATGCCATACCTATAATTTACTAGGAGATTATTCATTTAAACCCTCTGATCATTCATTCTGTCATATTGGAATCTTTAACTTACTCTCCATATATATCTAACCAGTATACCATCTGAGCAGTATGGTTACCTACTTTTTTTGTACTAGTTCCCAGGCCATTACACATTTCAGAGTACATCACCTGCCAGTAAGATGCAGAAGGCCTGCCATTGTTAACTATTTACTCACTTTTAGAACACTAACATGGATTACCCTTACAAAGTTCACCCAGACCCCAGTATTGACTTTACAGCATATCCCTAATACTTTTAGTATTCTCCTGCTTTTGAAACTCAGACTCCCAATCCAGATAGCCTAGAAGAACTGTGACCTGTCCTTGGTATATTAAGGCTGATCTAATATCCTTTTCCTCCAATCCAAAATCTGATAGCCTGATTGGTAGTACCTCTCACTCAAGGTTCTTGCCTGCCTGAATCTTTCATATTGGTATCTATTTTCTAGGTCTAGCCTTTATAGTAGTACCATTGAAAATCCATATTATCTCTCTACTCAGAATTTCTAAATGGCTCTGGCTTTCAAGTTCTACAAATTTATACAGCCTGAGGACTTATTTTAGGTTTGCACTGTCCAGTACTAGTTTGCATTCCTCTGTGTAACAGATTACACAGATACCCCAGACCTGCCAATCATGCTGGTGCGACTATAGTTACAGGTATCCTATCTCAACTGATCGACAAAATGCTGTCACCGTAATACTGTCTATATATTACATAGGTGATTATCCAAATTTTGCCATCAGTGAGTTTTGAACTCACAACCTACTACTTGGAGGTATAACAACTTATTTACTTCACTAAGTTGCCACATCCTAACACCTTTATCTTAATTGCTAGATCTTGGATATTTATAAATAACAATATTTATAATCATAACATATAATGTTTAAATTAAATATACAACAAAAAACTATTAATCTATATGAATGCACAAATATTTCTTAGAAGACATCCTTATTCTAACTGCTAGACCTTAGGTATTTATAAATAATAATGTTTATAATTATAGCATATAATATTTAAATTAAATACATAGCAAAAAACTATTAACCTATAGGAGTGTGCAAATATTTCTTAAGAGACATCTTTACTCTAACTGCTAGGTCTTAGGTATTTATAAATAACAATGTTTATAATTGTAGCATATAATATTTATATTTGTGTTATATATATATATATATAATATATATCTGTAATAATATAATATTTACTAGTATATGTTTTAAGTGATTATATAGAAGGTGATAATAAATTATATTAAGTGATTATATCAAATATAATATAAATGAGTTTATGATTCTTCAAACTACTCTATTATTTGATATATAGTTTTATAAAATTATTCTTATTATGATTAGTATTATTATTATTTGAAATATTAAAGTAAAAACTTTATTAGATAATAAGAGAAATTATATTAAAGATTTCTAAATTATATTTGTGTTATTTATTTAAAACATCTAATATAATATTATATTTTTATTTCTATATAATACAATTATTAATTATTTCAAATTAATTTTAAATATAGCATGTAATAACTTAATAAAGTTGATAAGTTATTATCCTTCTATATTATAATAATTGTTTTTCATTAATTAAAATTTCAAAATACTTTTTTATAATTATTATTTCAAAATTAAATCCTTTCTAAAGAGATAATTACTTCTTAAAATAGTTTTCTTGTAAGAGGTTTCTGTTTTTTTCTTAAAATGCTTTTTAGTTTTTCATTTCTTAAAATAATTTTTAGTTGTTTTATCAGAAAACACCAAAATGTTACAGGATTGTAGTCTTTTTGGTACAATACAACCAAGTAACAAATTTATATAATACAGTAATTAACTATTACAAATATATATAAAATGGAGTTGTAGTAGTTTATTTTACTATACAGTAGCAAACAAATAGTTTGAGATAGTAATAATATATAAATTAAATTTTATTAAACAAACACACAGTAACAACCTTGTCTGTAAGAATTATTATAAAAAAAAAAATATTATTTTTACAAATTAGAAATAAAGATAAGAGGGTCTAGATCAAAATATAAAAACTTAAAATTAGCAAAAAAGAGAAAAAAAATATTATATATATATTTTTTTATTTAACAGAAATAATAAAAATTCAAGCAACAGAAGGTGTGACAACCTAATGAAGTGGTAAGGTTGTCAACCCCCAAGTAGCAGGTTCAGAGTTCAAATTCTAGTATTAATGAAAAATTTGAAAATTCTTTCTATATTATGATTAATTGTCTCACAATTGGTTGAGATAAGACACCTGTTACCTATATCGCATCAATATGGCTGGCAGGTCACATGGCATTTGTATAACAGTTACATAACATTGTCCTTTAGGACAAGGTATGTAGTTATATAAAGAAATGCAAACTGATACCAGGCAGTGCAAACCTACAATAAGTCCCCATGGCCATATAAATCATAGGAACCAAAAGAAGAAAAATGGAAGCCTACTTAGAAGATCTAAATAGAGAGATAACCCAAAATTTTGATGATGTTACTGTAAAGACTAGACTTATGAAATGGAGTTAGAACTTGTAAAACCAGGCAAATGTGCTAGTCTTTGAAAAAGAACTGAATGAACCAACCAGACCATCAAAATTGCCAAATTTCAGAGGAAAAAGTTACATGTTAGCAAACATGTAAACCAAAGATGTATGATTTCGACCTGCCTTTTTAGACTATCTGATTTGGCAGCTTAGTGGAACTTGAATTGAATACCAAAGTAGTAGAAATATGTTGTAAAGTCAGTATTGAAGTTGGGATGAACTCTACAAAGGTATAATGGTTTAATGATATGCCCTAACTGCCAGTATTGGTCTCAGTCATAGCAATATCAGGTTAGCTGTAAGAATAGAATATAGAAGATTCTAGAAGGTTTAGTACAAGGTCAAAAATTCCTCATATGTGTGAACTGCTTTAAAGACTTAGTGGTCATAGCATATTTTCACTAACATTGACCAGGTCATTGGTAGACAGAAGTAGATAGATGGATATAGAAACAAAGTAATTAAATAGGAAACCTACAAGCAGGTTCCAGATATAGTAGCTAGTATAAAACCTTCAAGTGGACTACTTAAATTAGACAATGACTAAAGTTGTATAAGTGGCTAGTTGTACACTCTTCTCATAATTGCCTCTTGTAGTTGTAAAGCATCTATTAGCCAAATATACTATTAATAAAATCCTAAGTTATAAGTACTCACCTTAATATTTAAAAAAAAAGAATTTAAACAACATTACTTAATACTATACTTAGACTAGTAGTAGTTTAAACAATATTAGATATTATTATATTTGAGATAGTAAAGGTTTAAACAATATTAGATATTATTGTACTTGAGATAATGAAAATTAAAATAATATTAAATATTATTGTATTTGAAACAGTAGAAGCTTGAACAACATTAAATAATACTATGCTTAGGATAGGCATTTACTAATTTATCTTTTAAGTTTCTATTAGTCAATATTTTTGATTAAATAAAATTAATGATTTTTAATAATGTGATATTACTGTATAATGTTTTTAAAGTATAATATCAATTGTAGCAGATTAAAATACTGTTTAACTGTTAAGTTTTTTTTTAAACTTAAGGCTAAATAATGATAATTTTAACATTATAGTTAGATTAAAATGATCTCTTATATACTTATTACTTATTTATTGAATATTAATTTATCATTTATCATTTACTTATTTAATACTAATTTATTACAAAAAAAAACACTACTTAAAGATTAATATTTAATTTATTTATTAGGTTTTTCTTATTACTAACTTAATTAAAACTAACAAATGTTATTAAAAATCCAAATTACTTAATTAAAAAACATTTTAATATCTTAAAACTAATATTTCTACTTTTTAATTTATGATTCTTTAATAATCTTCTACTTTCAGCTTGTAAACTATTAGCAATTTTAATTTTCTTGTTTGGTTAATTTTGATAATTCCCTATTTATAAAAAATATAATAAATTCTAACAGCTACAGTAGCATAATATCAGAGAAGTTGCTTAATACAAAACATTTTTTGTTCTAGTGACATCTTTTTTAAGAGTTCTTTTAAATAATAAGTATATTATAGTAATGTTTTATGATTTTCTGTTCTATTAAATTGAAAAAGACACCAATATGTAATTGTAGTTTGTACTTGATAGTCTTGTAATAGTTTATAAGAGACAATAATTGGATTACTAATTTGATCATTATTGTTATAGCAATAGGACAATTTGGTTATAATTGTCTTGTAAAGACTTGCCATAATATATAAGATCAATAGTTATTTTATTATATGAGAATTGTTTTAATTTTTTAACAAAAAGTATAATAAATCTGAAGCTATTTCTAATAAGACAGAAATAAAATTAATTTAAAGACTGAAGAAAAGCAAATAAATTATTTAATAGTTTTTTGAAACTATCTAATTAATAGATGCAAACAACAATTTGCTATTTTTATTATATAATTTGTATGCATTGTTAGAAAAAATATATAAAAATAGATATATTTATTTAAGATTAAACATGTATTTAGGTATAAATTAATTTTGTTTTAATAAAATTTTTATCTTGCTTAATTTGATATAATAATTTTTATTATATTTGTTACTTCACATTTTTAATTTGGATAAATTAAGTTCTAACTCTATTAGTTAATAATACATGATTAACTTTTGTTTTACTATATATTCATAATGATATAATATTAATAGAACAAATAAATTCTTGCTTTCTTTATTAAGCTAATAAGCTAAGTCTGACTTGCTATTTATAGCAACTAAAGGAAATATATCTGATCCAAACTGTGAAGAATTATATTTGTAACATTGGTGATTAAGTAACCTATTATTGTGAAATAATTTTTTTATATGCTGCATACCAGATATAGAATTAGGTTTGGATTGAGTTCATTCTGAAAATGTGCTATCATGCACTTATTAGTACAAAGTGTTAATTGTTACATAACTAATAATATAAAAATTACAATAGATGTTTAAGTTAAAATATATGCTAATTAACACCTTATACTGATAAGTGCATAATAGTACATCTCTAGTTTATTCCTTTCTGTTATCTGTAGCATCTTTTAGTGATAATAAAATTCTTAAAATCAGTTTGGTTATTAGCTAGCAACATTCTCTTCTAATTTTATACTAATTAATATATAAATCAATCAGAGATATTAAAACAATTTTATTTATCTTTCATTAAGTTAAAATTTAAGATTCAGCATTTGCTGTATAAAAAAAATTTTTTTATATTAATTGAAATTTTATTATTTTATAACAAAAAAATTAAGTTAAAGAAAATATTATTTGAAATTATTACAGTAGTTAGTAAGTAATTTAATATTAATTAAAAATTGTTATATAGAATAATATATTAAAATATATTTTGCTTTTTAATATCTAAATTCAATACTATTTTGAATTTTTCTAGTTTATTACTATTACTCACAACATTAATTCTTGCAATCTTCATTCTTTCTATTTAAATAAGCTTGCCTAAGTGATAATTGCAAACTATAAATATCTTGACTTTCTTTTATTTTATTTATTAATAACTAATATAAGCTCTTTGTAAACTCAAAGTTTCTATTACTTAAAAGGCCAATAAAGATGAAAAAATTATAAGATTTCTTAGCAACAAAACTTTCAAGTTGCTGTACAATATAATTAAGATTATATTCTTCTATATCATTAGCATTAGTGCAAAGTTTGTTAAGTATTGCAAAAATATGTTTGTATAGCAATTGTTATATTTTAAAATTACAACAATTACAAATATATATATATTTTTTTTTTTTAATATTAATGGTGAGGCCATGCCTCTATCTTTATTGAATATTTAATTGAGATTTTACATGAAGTA